>SSNR01000622.1:113414-126652 GCA_006937965.1 Callopanchax toddi | reverse complement strand
GTCAATATGAGACAATCTGGATGATGGCTGCTGATCAGCTGGTTTAGACTTAGATCAGCCCTACAGTATATCTGCTGAACCACCAGACCTGCTCCTGTCTAATGTCTCTTTGGATTCAATGTTTTCATTAAATGATGTTCTTAAAAATGAACTCTGCCCGCGGTGGCTCCGAGCGGGGCTCCGCGTCTCGGTGAGGCTCCAATCCGCCCTACGAGGAGCTAAAAACGGTGATGCGTTCCGTCTAAAGATCACTGCTGGCATCAGGAACAAGCAGCACGGCGTCTTCAGTGACCAGCAGTCTGCGGACACACTTCATTCAGTCTGCTGCCGCTGAGCTCATCTCTGAGCGTTCAGCGCTGCAGCGACCTGTCACTCAGAGCGCTTCACCTCCGCAGCGCAACAATCAGTGGAGGATGAAGCGGCCAATGAACAATTAATATATTATTTTAAATGAATGAAAATTAAATGCCATTAAAAATGTCATAAATACAAGGTTTTTTTTTATTATTAGGCTAAATGACGGATAAAAATAGATTATGACCGAATTTGTTTGTCGGGGTCTAACTGGCTCAAACATGATCTCCTAAATCTTTATTTACCTGATAATCACTGACTTCATCAGAATAAAAGCAGATCATTCTGACTGACTAGCAGAAGTTTCTGATGCTACATCTGAAGTGTTCTCTGCCATAGTTTTAACCTTTTCCTGTTTGCTCTCCGACAGCTATGCCTGGTATGACGTATGTGGCCGGGGCGGGGGCAAACACGGAAATAGCGTCTTTTTTTCCGGAGATGTTTACAAAAATTGCTTTTTCTTAAAATCCAGCCTTGGGAAAAATGTTGTTTTTTTGCCAAAGGATATTTGAATACTTTTTACACATGTCATTAAAAGGAAAATCCCCTCTGGCCAGTACCTTTAACAAGATCTAATAGCTCATTAACAGCGTTGGACCAGCCTGGACCAACAAAGGCTTTTCAGACTATTGTTTCTAAACAAAGTAAACATGCACCAATCAGGTTTGCCTTTAGTGGTGAATGATCAAACTGAAACTTATTAATGGTTACAAATACAGAGAACTGGTTTACTCTGCAATATAAACTAATTATCTCACAGTCTTACTCCGTTGAAATAGACGCACTTCAACAACCGAAAGCTTGTGCAGCTTGAACATTACTGTAACAACAGCAGTTGGAAAGTGTTCTATCCTCGTCTGGTCGAACTAGTTATAAAGGGAAAGTCAGAATATTAATCTAGAAGTGGGAGGAGTTATTGGAGAAGACGGATTATTAGAATGTCCTCCGTGTTCCAGAGGGCCTTTTCCACACTAGCTGTAAGAGTCAGTAAACCAAACACAGAAGATGGGACATCATCAGGACACCACAACCATCTCTGCAGAGCATTTACCACCAGAGAGTCCCAACACCCCCCCCCCCCAAGGACACAAGTAGTGCTCACTGCAGAACCACAAAGGTGGAGCTGCAACAGGTTCAATCAGAGTCAGCCCTGCCCAGGTTGGGTTATGGTCAGGGTCAGGGTCACGGCGTGGCTCCACCTGGTGCAGCTCCACATCCTGGTTCTGCAGCGAGCAGCCTCTCCCAGGGTCAGGGGTCATTCTTGTAAAGCTTAACTTCATATCTCTATTATATCTTTAGAAACCTTGAACTCTAGTTTTTCTGATTTGATCTTCCCTATATNCGGTTTCTTTGCTTCTGTAAATCTACATGTTCCTCCCGCACGACTCACCACCACGGGGAAACGAGCATTCAGCAGATCTGCCCCTTCCTTGTGGAACTCTCTCCCTGCTGACCTGAGAAACACCACATCTCTTCAGCTCTTTAAATCCAGGCTGAAAACTCACCTATTCATTACACACAGCTGAAGTAGTTCAAGCCCTTTTATTGTTTTAATATTGATGATTGTGGCGTACAGCTCATGAAAACCCTAAACTCCTGTCTCAAAAAATGATCATATGATGAAAAGGTCCTCAGTCTAAACGAGCTCTGAACCTAATCATCTGAATCAACTCATTCACTCTAAACACCTGCAAAAGATTCCTGAGGCTTTTAAAAACTCCCAGCAGGTTCATTACTCAAAACCACAATCATGGGTCAGACTGCCGACCTGACTGCTGTCCAGAAGGACATCACTGACACCCTCAAGCAAGAGGGTGAGACACAGAAAGACATGTCTGAAGGAATAGGCTGTTCCCAGAGTGCTGTATCAAGGCTCCTCAGTGGGAAGTCTGTGGAAGGAAAAAGTGTGTCAGAAAACGCTGCACAGCGAGAAGAGGTGACCGGACCCTGAGGAAGATTGTGGAGAAGGACCGATTCCAGACCTTGGGGGACCTGCGGAAGCAGTGGACTGAGTCTGGAGTAGAAACATCCAGAGCCACCGTGCACAGGCGTGTGCAGGAAATGGGCTACAGGTGCCGCGTTCCCCAGGTCAAGACACTTTAGAACCAGAAACAGCAGCAGAAGCGGCGGACCTGGGCTACAGAGAAGCAGCACTGGACTGGTGCTCAGTGGTCCAAAGTCATTCAGAAATCAAGGAGCCAGAGTCTGGAGGAAGACTGGGGAGAGGGAAATGCCTGAAGTCCAGTGTCAAGTCCCCACAGTCAGTGATGGTCTGGCGCCATGTCAGCTGCTGGTGTTGGTCCACTGTGTTTGATCAAGGGTCAGCAGGGTCAATGCAGCTAGCTAGCAGGAGATGTTGGAGCACTTCATGCTTCCATCTGCTGAAAAGCTTTATGGAGATGAAGATTTCATTTTTCAGCACGACCTGGCACCTGCTCCCAGTGCCCAAACCACTGGTCACTGGTTTACTGACCATGGTGTTACTGTGGTACTCTCCTGACCTGAACCCCAGAGACAATCTGTGGATATTGTGAAGAGAAAGTTGAGAGACGCCAGACCCAACGCTCTGGATGAGCTTAAGGCCGCTATCGAAGCATCCTGGGCCTCCAGAACACCTCAGCAGTGCCACAGGCTGATCGCCTCCATGCCACGCCGCATTGAAGCAGTCAGTTCTGATAAAGGATCCCCACCAAGTACTGAGTGAGAACTGAACATCATTATCTGAAGGTTGACTTGTTTTGTATTAAAAACACTTTTCTTTTATTGGTCGGATGAAATATGCTGTAAGGCATGCTCGCAGGCACCTGCTTTCCTTATCGTATTATATATGTTGGTTGTCTGATCTTGGGATGGCTGAACTGAAAACACATTTTGTTGTAGCAGGACACTGTTTCAATGACATATAAAGCTACTCTACTCTACTCTATTCTACTCTACTCTATTCTACTCTATTCTATTCAACTCTACTCTATTCTATTCTACTCTACTCTATTCAACTCTACTCTATTCTATTCAACTCTACTCTACTCTACTTTATTCAACTTTACTCTATTCTACTCTACTCTATTCTACTCTATTCTATTCAACTCTACTCTATTCTAATATACTCTATTCAACTCTACTCTATTCTATTCAACTCTACTCTATTCTATTTTATTCAACTCTACTCTATTCTACTCTACTCTATTCTACTCTATTCTACTCTACTCTATTCAACTCTACTCTATTCTACTCTACTCTATTCTATTCAACTCTACTCTACTCTATTCAACTCTATTCTATTCAACTCTACTCTACTCTATTCAACTCTACTCTACTCTACTCTATTCAACTCTACTCTACTCTATTCAACTCTACTCTATTCTATTCAACTCTACTCTACTCTATTCTACTCTACTCTACTCTACTCTATTCAACTCTACTCTATTCTACTCTACTCTATTCAACTCTACTCTACTCTATTCTACTCTACTCTATTCAATTCTACTCTACTCTACTCTATTCAACTCTACTCTATTCTACTCTACTCTATTCTACTCTACTCTATTCTACTCTACTCTACTCTATTCTACTCTATTCATCTCTACTCTATTCTATTCTACTCTACTCTATTCAACTCTACTCTATTCTATTCAACTCTACTCTATTCAACTCTACTCTATTCTATTCTAGTCTACTCTATTCTACTCTATTCTATTCAACTCTACTCTATTCAACTCTACTCTACTCTACTTTATTCAACTCTACTCTATTCTATTCAACTCTACTCTACTCTACTCAACTCTATTCTATTCAACTCTACTCTACTCCATTCAACTCTACTCTACTCTACTCTATTCAACTCTACTCTACTCTATTCAACTCTACTCTATTCTATTCAACTCTACTCTACTCTATTCTACTCTACTCTACTCTACTCTATTCAACTCTACTCTATTCTACTCTACTCTATTCAACTCTACTCTACTCTATTCTACTCTACTCTATTCAACTCTACTCTACTCTATTCAACTCTACTCTATTCTACTCTACTCTACTCTATTCTACTCTACTCTATTCTACTCTACTCTATTCTACTCTATTCTATTCTATTCAACTCTACTCTATTCAACTCTACTCTATTCTACTCTACTCTATTCTACNAACCAAATCCAGAGTGTGTCCTTTGCTGTGCGTTGGATCATTTACAAGCTGTCTGAAATTTAAACAGTCCAGTAACTGAAGGAATTCAGCTGCAGTGCGGCAGGAAGGGGTGTCCACATGAATATTCATGTCACCCAGAATTATGACATTTGCAGAGGATGTACAAATGGTGGAGAGAAGGTTGGAGAACTCAGGGATAAATGAAGGATTTGGTTTAGGAGGTCGATAAATGAGAAGAAGCAGCATGGGTGTAGGGGGCTTGCAATTAAATGCAAGGCATTCAAATGAGAGTAGTTCTGGCAAGGGCAATGGAGTCAAGCTCAGACTGCTGTGGTAAATGACTGCCAGGCCACCACCTCGGCCTGTGCTGCGTGCTTTCTGGAAGTAGCTGCATCCAGGAGGACAACTCTCATTTAAAACAGAAAATGTGTCTGGTTGATGCCATGTTTCTGTGATGCACATGAGATCTACACGCTTATCAAGAATGTGGCGGTGTATGAAACAGGACTTGTTTGTAAGTGACTGGGCGTTGAAAAGTTCCATTTTGATGCTTGATGAGGTGGTAGATAAATTTACTGGCCGTATAGAAGACTGAAATCCACTCCACGTTTTTCAGCCCGCTCACTGACAGCTGTTGTCAGGGTAACGCCGGAGCTACTTGTCCGACAGGAGGCAGCGTTCTGATGATGTGAGTGTGAAGTGACAGCCTTTGTGGCTGACCAGAGAGACGGGATGGTTCGAAGCGTCTGAGAGTAAATAAACTTTCTGCGGGAGCTTCTGTGGATATACCGAGGTCGACGCATAAGTCCGAGTTCCTTAATGACTGGAATACACAGCGGGAGTTTTGAGTTGTTGAGATTCCTCAGCTGGTTGGCGGAGTAACTCAACGTTGTAGAGCCCGAACATGGAGAGACTTGCATCATGTTGATTTGCTTTGTAGCCGTTTTTTGCCCGCCAAGGTAGGCCACTCGCAGTGACAGCCGCGGTGGAGGGGCCAGGTTTCCCCCGGTAAAAGCACCACACTCGTGGCAGCAGCGGTGAGCAGATCTTGGTCGGCTCGGCGGCATGACGGCTGGAGCCAGCCGGCCAGAAAGACAGAGGCTGCCACAAAGTAGGCAAAAATCAGGTTCATAGACTATGTAAAAAAGACTAAAAAACTGTCAAAAAAAGGCGTCCGGTCAGTAATTAGGATAACAGACTACGCATTAGTCAAAGCTCATTTAAAACTTGCTAAAACAAGCCGAAAAGCTAGGAGAAGCGGCGAACACTCAACGCCAGTGTCCTCTCCCGCTTCCCTTCTGTACCTGTACAGAACCAGAAGGCGGAGCTGCACCAGGTTCAGCCCCGCCCATTCAACCAATCAGACCCGGCCATTCCATCAGAGTCAGCTCCCACACCTCCCGTGTGATTGGACTATTCCACTGGGCTGTTAGATCCGAGAACGAGGTGTTGCATCTCCGCCGGATCCAGAGTACAAAGTCCGGCGGAGATGCAACACCTCGTTGTCGGGTAATGCTGCCAGCGTGTCCGCAGAGCTTCATACGGTGCTCCTGGTCCGGCGCAGCTTTGTGCTGTGGGTTCGCGAAGCGCTCAGGGTTTCCTCCGGTGCTTTGGGCCCCGCCAGGTTAAGCCACAGAGCGCTAACAGCTGCTAACAGCTGCTATCAGCGGCTAACGCTACGAGTTTCTCATTCACAAACTAATACTGTTACAAAAACATGACTGAAACCCCGAGATATTTAATCAATTTTAAGGATATGTTTTATCCTGAAAACAAGGGGAAACAGAAGGAGAAACAGGCAGATATTCAGTTATTTTCTTGTAAATTCACTCTTTTGCAATAAAGTTATTTTAAAAAAACAGCAGAGGAGGGCTGACCCTGGTTGCAATAAAGTTTTAAAAAAAAGTCAGCAGGGCTGTGTAGCGGGGCGGGGCTGACTGGTTGAATGGGCGGGGCTGAACCTGGTGCAGCTCCGCCTTCTGGTTCTGCAGCAAGAACCACTTGAAAAAATTCACCAGGGTCTGGACTCCCCTGGTGTCAATGTCTCTGATGACTTTTCTCTGACATCTTCATTCTGGGAGTTTGAGCTTCCTTCTGCCTCTGAGATAGCGGACCTTATCCAGAGCTCCAAATCTTCCACCTGTCTTCTGGATCCCATCCCTACTAGTCTGCTGAAATCCTCTGTCTCAGCCTTACTCCCACTTATTGTATCCATTATCCATTCCTCCCTTGTTACTGGTAACGTCCATCAGTCACTGAAGTCAGCTGTAGTTTGCCCTATTTTGAAAAAACCTGGGGCTGATCCGGATGACCTAAATAATTTCAGACGCATCTCTAATCTCACTTTTCTTTCAAAAATCCTGGAGAAAACTGTAGCTTCACAGCTCAGTGCTCATCTCACTAGCAATAACCTATTTGAGCAGTTTCAGTCAGCCCCCCCCATCACAGTACAGAAACCGCCCTGATTAAAATAACCAATGACTTGTTGATGGCAGCTGATTCTGGACTAGTCTCCATCCTGGTTCTTTTAGATCTCAGTGCTGCGTTCAACACCGTCTCTCACTCCACCCTGTTGGCCAGGCTGGCGTCTCTGGGGGCTCCAGTGGTTCCATTCATACCTCTCTGATAGGACTCATGTCATTCTGAAGACTTTCACCTCATCTCCATCTGTTGTTTCTATAGGGGTTCCACAAGGTTTAGTACTTGGCCCTCTTCTTTTTATAGTGTATCTGCTTCCCCTTGGGGCCATTTTTAGGAAATTCAGTGATACTCAGCTTTATGTCTCCACCTCTCCGTCTGCTCTTCTTCCACCAGCTGCTCTCATTGGCTGGTTGACAGAGCTCAGGTCAGGGTTTTCCAGGAACTTTCTCCAACTTAACCCTAAGAAAACCGAGGTGCTCCTCATGGGTATCTGCCCTGGGGAAAGCTGGCAGCTTCTCTTTAACCTGTGAGAATATCTCAGTTACCTGTTTGGTGCAGGTTAAGAGCCTTGGTGTTCTGTTGGACAGTACTCTGTCGTTCCTGCCCCACATCAATTCAATCACACGGACTGCCTTTTTTCATCTCCGTAATATTAACAGTCTCCGTCCATCTCTCTCTGTGCAGGATGGTCACTAGGGTTAGGGTTACCAGAACTCCTCTGACCGCCCACATTACTCCGGACATGCAACAACTTCACTGGCTGCCAATAAAATACAGGATTATTTACAAGCTCCTTCTGCTGACATCCAAGGCTTCACACAACCTCACCCAGTGGCGGTTCTAGACCAACATTAGAGGGGGGCCAGGCTGGGTCCAGCTGCTTTTTTAGAGGGGCACAATCTAAAAAACTCAGCACTTAGCAGGGGCCACAGGGGGGCCAAGCTTGTTTTTTAGGGGGGCCCGGGCCCCCCCTGCCCCCCCCCTAGAACCTCCCCTGACCTCACCCCCTCCTACATTTCTCAACTCATCCAAATCTCCAAACCCTCTCGAGTTCTCGGTTTCTTTGCTTCTGTAAATCTACATGTTCCTCCCGCACGACTCACCACCACGGGGAAACGAGCATTCAGCAGATCTGCCCCTTCCTTGTGGAACTCTCTCCCTGCTGACCTGAGAAACACCACATCTCTTCAGCTCTTTAAATCCAGGCTGAAAACTCACCTATTCATTACACACAGCTGAAGTAGTTCAAGCCCTTTTATTGTTTTAATATTGATGATTGTGGCGTACAGCTCATGAAAACCCTAAACTCCTGTCTCAAAAAATGATCATATGATGAAAAGGTCCTCAGTCTAAACGAGCTCTGAACCTAATCATCTGAATCAACTCATTCACTCTAAACACCTGCAAAAGATTCCTGAGGCTTTTAAAAACTCCCAGCAGGTTCATTACTCAAAACCACAATCATGGGTCAGACTGCCGACCTGACTGCTGTCCAGAAGGACATCACTGACACCCTCAAGCAAGAGGGTGAGACACAGAAAGACATGTCTGAAGGAATAGGCTGTTCCCAGAGTGCTGTATCAAGGCTCCTCAGTGGGAAGTCTGTGGAAGGAAAAAGTGTGTCAGAAAACGCTGCACAGCGAGAAGAGGTGACCGGACCCTGAGGAAGATTGTGGAGAAGGACCGATTCCAGACCTTGGGGGACCTGCGGAAGCAGTGGACTGAGTCTGGAGTAGAAACATCCAGAGCCACCGTGCACAGGCGTGTGCAGGAAATGGGCTACAGGTGCCGCGTTCCCCAGGTCAAGACACTTTAGAACCAGAAACAGCAGCAGAAGCGGCGGACCTGGGCTACAGAGAAGCAGCACTGGACTGGTGCTCAGTGGTCCAAAGTCATTCAGAAATCAAGGAGCCAGAGTCTGGAGGAAGACTGGGGAGAGGGAAATGCCTGAAGTCCAGTGTCAAGTCCCCACAGTCAGTGATGGTCTGGCGCCATGTCAGCTGCTGGTGTTGGTCCACTGTGTTTGATCAAGGGTCAGCAGGGTCAATGCAGCTAGCTAGCAGGAGATGTTGGAGCACTTCATGCTTCCATCTGCTGAAAAGCTTTATGGAGATGAAGATTTCATTTTTCAGCACGACCTGGCACCTGCTCCCAGTGCCCAAACCACTGGTCACTGGTTTACTGACCATGGTGTTACTGTGGTACTCTCCTGACCTGAACCCCAGAGACAATCTGTGGATATTGTGAAGAGAAAGTTGAGANACTGAAGACAGTGACAGTTACTGGAGTCCTGAGTCAAGTGTAAACACTGTCAACAAATGTGTTAGCTGCTCTGAGTGTGGTAAGCAGTTTGTTAATAAGCGCTCACTTCAGAGACACGTGACATGTCATTCAAGAGTCAGGTCTTCAAGCTTCAAGGTTCAGAAGAAATGTGTTGGAGTGAAGAACAATGTAGACTCACACAGGAAGGTCCAGACAAGAAAAAAATCATTTAGTTGTGATGACTGTGGTAAAATATTTAGTTATAAAAGTCATCTAAGCCAACACATGATGATTCACACAGGAGAGAAACCATTTGGTTGTGATTTTTGTGAAAAAAGGTTTACACATAAAAGTAGCTTAAATCAACACATTAGCGTTCACATGGGACAGAAACCATTTGGTTGTGATGTTTGTGGAAAAAAGTTTAGTAAAAAGGGAAATTTAAAACAACACGCTAGAATTCACACAAGACAGAAACTGATTGCGAATACAAGGCTAGCTGTAGGAGTCAGTAATCCAAACACAAGAGAGAAACCATTTGGTTGTGATTTTTGTGAAAAAAGTTTTAAAGATAAAAGTAACCTAAATCAACACATTAGAGTTCACACGGGACAGAAACCATTTGGTTGTGATGTTTGTGGAAAAAAGTTTAGTATAAAGGGAAATTTAAAAGTACACGCTAGAATTCACACAGGACAGAAACTGATTGCGAACACAAGTCTAGCTGTACGAGTCAGTAAACCAAACACAGGAGAGAAACCATTTGGTTGTGATTTTTGTGAAAAAAGGTTTAAAGATAAAACTAACTTAAATCAACACATTAGAGTTCACACGGGACAGAAACCATTTGGTTGTGATGTTTGTGGAAAAAAATTTAGTCAAAAGGGAAATTTAAAACTTCACGCTATACTTCACACAGGACAGGAACCATTTAGTTGTGCTGTTTGTGGAAAAACGTTTCGTAGACGGGGAAAGTTAAAAGAACACGCTAGCATTCACACAACACAGAAACCGGTTGTGAACACAAGTCCAGCTGTTGGAAGGGAATCTTTCTGTCAGTTACTGGATCGATTAGAGTGGTAATCCACAGCAGGTGATGGATTAGAATCACGCAGCTTGTTTAGTTGACCAGTCTTTATTTCCATAACCACACCAACATAACAGCTATCTGGTGAAGCAGTGGTTCTGTATAATCAAACACAATAACAAAGAAATCTATTAATAAGTAAGTAAGTAAAGTTTATTTATATAGCACCTTTCACAGAAAAAAATCACAAAGTGCTTCACAGAAAACAGAATCAAACATGATAAAAAACAAAATCTATAAAACAAACAAAATATTACAAATCAATCGTTAAACAACAAGAAGAGATCATAAAAGAGTTATTTAAAAGCAGTTTTAAGGGTTAGTCCTTCCTCCTCGACTTTTAAATCTGGTCCTTGGAGCTGTTAGGAGATTCTGGTCTGTGGACCTGAGGACTCGGGGTGGAGCTGTTAGGAGATTCTGGTCTGTGGACCTGAGGACTCGGGTTGGAGCGTAGGTCTTTATCAGTTCAGTAACATAAAGAGGAGCTTGACCATGTAGGGCCCTGAAAGTTAGAGTCAGGATTTTAAAATGAACTCTACATTTAACAGGTAACCAGTGCAGAGACTTCAGAATAGGAGTGATGTGATCTTTCCTGTTTGCTCCAGTGAGGAGCCTCGCTGCAGAGTTCTGGACCAGCTGAAGGCCATAAAGGGCTTTTTGGTTCAGACATGTGAAAAGTGTGTTACAGTCATCTAGACGGGAGGAGATCAAAGCATGAAGAACCATTTCCTGTTCAGGTTTTGACACCAACTTTCTCAGTTTGGAAATATTTCTCAGATGATAAAAACAGTTTCTGACCAGCTGTTTTGAGTGACCTTCAAGAGACATTGATTGGTCGAAAATAACACCCAGATTCCTCAGGTTTGACTTTACAGCAGAACTTAAAGGAGTGGTTTTCTGGGTTATTTTATAGTTTTGCATTGTTCTCTAGTGTAATTCAGTGCTATCTTTGTAATTTTTATAAAGAAAGAAGCTTTGATGCTTATAATAGAAGCTTTAGAAGTTTCCCATCTGACACCTGAATTTGAAACAGCAGGATTCTCATTAGTATTCATGATATGCACAGCACTCGCTTCTGATTAGATGACCAAAACGTCAATACTTCGCCCCCCGAAATGTCCCAAGATACTTAAGAAAGAGAGTGAAAAAGTTAAAACCCAGGTAACGAACAGTAGCTTCTAGTCTTTACTAAAGATTAGCTTTGAGGGAGCTGCTTCCTGCTAAAACTCATTTCCTCAGCTTTTTCTCCTCTTGTTCTCCTCTTGCTGTCTGTCAGCCGTGCTCCCCTCCGACATGGGGGGGGGGGGGGGTCGCGCAGCGCTCTGCTGACCGACCACGGCTTAAACACACACAGTGGGAGGAAAAAAAAAAACAGGGAGAGAGGGACCTGCGCCAGCCAGGTACATCCCCGGAGTTGAGTCTGCTGTGCGTTCCGCCATGTTGAATTTTCAACAGAAACAAAAGCTATCAGCTGGGCGGACCGAAAGGCGTTACCATCTCAGCCAATACACGTTGTGACGTCAAAAATTCCAGAAATTGGAAACTATGAAGACCTGAAAAAAATGGATTCTGAATAAACCACCCCTTTAAATGTCCAATATGTTGACTGATCAGAGGGACCATCCTATCAGGGGCAACAATCAGACATTCAGTCTTTTCAGGGTTTAACTGAAGGAAGTGATTTTCTAACCAGTTAGTAGCTGACAGACACTCCAGTAGTTCAGACAGTTTGTAGAACTCTGAGTCCTTGAAGGAGCAGTACAGCTGAATGTCATCTGCATAAAGGTGGTATTAATTCTAAGTAACATTCTCTAAATAAGAGATACATGAACTACAAAATTACACTACTACATTAAAGTATGCAAAATGGTCTGTAATACGATGTAATATACTAAACAGTAATGAAGTTAAATGCAGAGCTGGGCACAAACTGCTGACGCAGCTTTACAATCACTCTCAATCATTTATGGTGCAGCATTGCCCCCTAGTGGTCAAAGCTGGGTACATCGCGCTGTTTATCTGCTGCGTCATACCTTTAAAGGTACTGGCCAGACCAAGCATCAAAATGGTATAAATAGTCTGTAGCTACAGTTTACTATTTATATGAGCAATACCAGATATCAGTTTTTCATGTCGATCAGCAAATTTGTCATAAATTAAATCAATTCAGCCTAAATTCCCGTGTCTCATCTTGAAGAACAGTTTTTCCGCATACGTCACTGATGACGCTCATCGAGGCACCGTCTCTGTAAACAACCAGACCTTCCTGGATTAGCTAAGTTCTGTTCACCTTCGTGGTCAGAATGGTGTATAAATGCCTTCTGCACGGCTGCACAAAAAAATCGGAGCCATATGTCCGAGTCCTGCACGAGTTTCCCCAGAACGCCACCGCTTTTAAGGCATGGAAACGTTTTGTGAGCAGGACGAAGGCGCACTGGAAATGCAGTTCATCTTCGCGGATCTGTAGCGACCACTTTGATGAAACTTGCTACTCGAACTACTGGGCTCGGTCAATGGGATACTGTCGGAGGTTGGACCTAAAAAATGAAGCTCAGATTCCAACTGTATATCCCTCTGGGACCTGTAAAACTGCAGCATCATCGCCAAAAATCATCCTAAAAAAAGTCCTAATTTATAAAGAACAGGCCTGAAAGGTCTTTCTCCGCAAACTTTGGGATTAAATGCACATTTTGGAGACGGGAAACCTGGTGAGCTTAGCTATAAAATTATTAATTTAAGAAATTATTTCAGACTGTGGGCCGCGCGTACACACACACACACACACACACACAATCAGTCGTCCCCTCACCTCCACCTCCGTTTCTGAACGGAATAAAAAGAATCTGAAGGAACGTATGTCGCATTTAGGAGTTAGATCACAGTTTGTTCATACAGACGTCTTCAAATATTTATTATAACGGCAGTTATTGGTGCTTTATTTGTGATCAGGTGTGTATCAATTGTCTCTACG
>SSNR01000622.1:101153-113404 GCA_006937965.1 Callopanchax toddi | reverse complement strand
ACACACACACACACACACACACACAATCAGTCGTCACCTCACCTCCACCTCCGTTTCTGAACGGAATAAAAAGAATCTGAAGGAACGTATGTCGCATTTAGGAGTTAGATCACAGTTTGTTCATACAGACGTCTTCAAATATTTATTATAACGGCAGTTATTGGTGCTTTATTTGTGATCAGGTGTGTATCAATTGTCTCTACGCGAATTACGCACAAGGATCCTCGTGCGTAAAGGACGCTCCGTCGCGTCAATATGAGACAATCTGGATGATGGCTGCTGATCAGCTGGTTTAGACTTAGATCAGCCCTACAGTATATCTGCTGAACCACCAGACCTGCTCCTGTCTAATGTCTCTTTGGATTCAATGTTTTCATTAAATGATGTTCTTAAAAATGAACTCTGCCCGCGGTGGCTCCGAGCGGGGCTCCGCGTCTCGGTGAGGCTCCAATCCGCCCTACGAGGAGCTAAAAACGGTGATGCGTTCCGTCTAAAGATCACTGCTGGCATCAGGAACAAGCAGCACGGCGTCTTCAGTGACCAGCAGTCTGCGGACACACTTCATTCAGTCTGCTGCCGCTGAGCTCATCTCTGAGCGTTCAGCGCTGCAGCGACCTGTCACTCAGAGCGCTTCACCTCCGCAGCGCAACAATCAGTGGAGGATGAAGCGGCCAATGAACAATTAATATATTATTTTAAATGAATGAAAANAAATCAAGGAGCCAGAGTCTGGAGGAAGACTGGGGAGAGGGAAATGCCTGAAGTCCAGTGTCAAGTCCCCACAGTCAGTGATGGTCTGGCGCCATGTCAGCTGCTGGTGTTGGTCCACTGTGTTTGATCAAGGGTCAGCAGGGTCAATGCAGCTAGCTAGCAGGAGATGTTGGAGCACTTCATGCTTCCATCTGCTGAAAAGCTTTATGGAGATGAAGATTTCATTTTTCAGCACGACCTGGCACCTGCTCCCAGTGCCCAAACCACTGGTCACTGGTTTACTGACCATGGTGTTACTGTGGTACTCTCCTGACCTGAACCCCAGAGACAATCTGTGGATATTGTGAAGAGAAAGTTGAGAGACGCCAGACCCAACGCTCTGGATGAGCTTAAGGCCGCTATCGAAGCATCCTGGGCCTCCAGAACACCTCAGCAGTGCCACAGGCTGATCGCCTCCATGCCACGCCGCATTGAAGCAGTCAGTTCTGATAAAGGATCCCCACCAAGTACTGAGTGAGAACTGAACATCATTATCTGAAGGTTGACTTGTTTTGTATTAAAAACACTTTTCTTTTATTGGTCGGATGAAATATGCTGTAAGGCATGCTCGCAGGCACCTGCTTTCCTTATCGTATTATATATGTTGGTTGTCTGATCTTGGGATGGCTGAACTGAAAACACATTTTGTTGTAGCAGGACACTGTTTCAATGACATATAAAGCTACTCTACTCTACTCTATTCTACTCTACTCTATTCTACTCTATTCTATTCAACTCTACTCTATTCTATTCTACTCTACTCTATTCAACTCTACTCTATTCTATTCAACTCTACTCTACTCTACTTTATTCAACTTTACTCTATTCTACTCTACTCTATTCTACTCTATTCTATTCAACTCTACTCTATTCTAATATACTCTATTCAACTCTACTCTATTCTATTCAACTCTACTCTATTCTATTTTATTCAACTCTACTCTATTCTACTCTACTCTATTCTACTCTATTCTACTCTATTCTATTCAACTCTACTCTATTCTACTCTACTCTATTCAACTCTACTCTATTCAACTCTACTCTACTCTATTCAACTATACTCTATTCTATTCAACTCTACTCTACTCTACTTTATTAAACTCTACTCTATTCTATTCAACTCTACTCTATTCTACTCTACTCTATTCAACTCTACTCTATTCTATTCAACTCTACTCTATTCTACTCTACTCTATTCAACTCTACTCTATTCTATTCTATTCAACTCTACTCTACTCTATTCTATTCAACTCTACTCTACTCTATTCTACTCTACTCTACTCTATTCTACTCTATTCTATTCTACTCTACTCTACTCTATTCAACTCTACTCTATTCTATTAAACTCTACTCGATTCTATTCAACTCTACTCTACTCTATTCAACTCTACTCTACTCTATTCTACTCTACTCTATTCAACTCTATTCTATTCTACTCTACTCTACTCTATTCAACTCTACTCTACTCTATTCAACTCTACTCTACTCTACTCTATTCAACTCTACTCTATTCTACTCTACTCTATTCTACTCCACTATACTCTACTCTACTCTACTCTACTCTACTCTACTCCATTCTACTCTATTCTATTCTAGTCTACTCTATTCTACTCTATTCTATTCAACTCTACTCTATTCAACTCTACTCTACTCTACTTTATTCAACTCTACTCTATTCTATTCAACTCTACTCTACTCTATTCTACTCTACTCTACTCTATTCTACTCTATTCTATTCTACTCTACTCTATTCTATTCTACTCTATTCAACTCTACTCTATTCAACTCTACTCTATTCTACTCTACTCTATTCTACTCTACTCTATTCAACTCTACTCTATTCTATTCTACTCTACTCTATTCAACTNTATCTTTGATGCTTCTATGAACACATTTTGTTTTTTCTTTTGATATCCAGTACGGTCGGCAAAGAAAGATTTTCACTGTCCAGGGAAACGTGTTTCTTGACTGCGTATATGACAATAAATGTTTGAATCTTGAATAACTTGAGCTGTATCTGATTCTATGGTTCAGACTGGATGTAACAACTGTAGCCTCACCAAATAGGCTATATCCTCTGACCTTTGACCTCTGTTGACCATCACAACAATAATCCATCTTTTCCCCAATAACTTGGAATACAATCACTCTTGGATTATGTTTAACCTGAATCAAGATCCCTACAGGTGTCCTACTGTCCACTTTCAGGTGTCCATCTCCCAGATGACCTTAACTGGACACTAGCTGGTCTAATAAAACACTCTCTCTAAAGAAGTCTCTTCGTTTTAACACCACAGACTGGTGTTCCAACTGTAATCTTTTGTTTACAGAACATTCTCTTGTTGTTCCTGTTCAGGGTCACCTACACACTCACACTCAAAGTGTTATAATGCTTCTCTGCTATGTCATGCATTTTCTACATTATAATGTGAGTGTTTAACGGGCGGAAGTCATGTGACTTGGTAACTCCCTCACAGTCCCTTGTCCAATCAGAACGATTCACAACTCCACTAACTCAGTTCTGATTAGTACACTTAATATCTTCTGATTGGTTAAATTTAAGATAACTCGTCTCAAAACTAATACTCAGTTCCGGTACAAGTTTTGTCTTGTCGAGTCCTCATACAGTCTCAGTCTTGGTCTGAGCTACAGCCTGAATGTAGCTGAGCTGCTATCCTTCGAGTCTTAGCTGAACCTCCATCAGCTTTGAACAAGGCCTTGAGAGACCTGCTCGTGTCTCTCCCTCTCGTCTCTCCCTCACCACGGGAGAGATCAGAAATGACTTCAGCATGCCTGCTGAAATGCCTCCCTTGCTGATCCGGACGTATCCACGGACTGCCCGGCGAGGTCCTCGGCGGCCACGCCTTCCAGGACCACCACTCCGAGTCTGGGGACTCCAGCCTCAGCTCGTGGAGAAACCAACGTCTGCCAGATCTAGGAGCGTCCACCTGTCAGTGAGCGAACACCACTTTCTGATCGAGAGGTTTGCTTTGATAAAGCTTAATTCTTCCACTCTAAATTAAGCCAAAACTAAATCCCATTCCAAACTCAAATTAGCCCTAAAGTGACTCTTAAAGTCACAACTAGGTTAACTAAATTAACTAACTTCCCTAGTCATTAAAACATATGCTACGGTCCGTTAAAACTCACAATTAACCATCTTTAACATCCTCAACATGTTTAAGAATATTAATTGTGCTTACATCAAACTTTCAAACTGTCTTATCTGTCTGTGTTCTTAGGTTTTTCAAATTAAATGATTGTTCAATCTTTATCTGGTCTCAGCTTCACGTTATTAATAAGGTATTTCAATTCACTGTACTCTTTCAAAGAACCTAGATACCTTCAATAAATATTAGCTATTATCAGGGTTAAATGACAGTTGATCACTTTTCATTATAAACCAAAAATATGCTAATGTTATCTGAAGAGGGTGTAGTTAAAATAACTAATAGTTATTTCAAAACGCTACATAACACAAAACTTCTCATAGTAATTCATCATTCAGACTTTCTCATAGGTTACATGTTGGTAAATCCCTGGTTAGTGATTAGTTTGTGGTCCCTAAAGCGTCATTGATGAGTCTTTTATGATATTCACATGCACCACCACCATTCACCACTTTGTTTAATGTTACACTCAGATGCAATTCTCATGAAACTGTAAGTAAATGTAACAAAGCATTTGATGGTATTGTTCAAATCAAAACAAGAGAAACGACCAGTAAGAGTTTCAACCTACAGCTGATGGCGTCCACAGACCCCCTCGGCTCCCGGACTCCTCCTTGGATAGGCATCTGGCCCTTTTGGGTCTGTAATTGAGTTCCTCTGGTATAAATCACAGTCAGCTCTGAATTAAATTGCTATTAAACTCATTTAAACACGTGTCCTAACCTGCATCCTGCTGGCTTAACAGCATGAACAGATTTCAAAATTGTTCTCAAAAAGCATGATGATCATGAAAATACATCAGACTGGTTCAATAATGACTGATTTTATTGAGTGTCTGTGTGAATAAATATTTAGTCAGAAAAAACAACAGGTTTGTAACATGAAATGTAAAAAGTGATGATCAAACCACAGATAAGACTCATTTCCAGAGTCAAATGTTCCTTTATCGAGACAAGAAGGATGTCAGTGTGGCTTTGAAGGATTCAACCTTTTTAACCTTGTCCATGAGGTCATCACACGTGGATCTTAATCTACAGTCCAAACATCCAACTGACTCTGTGCATCTTGTTCGTCTCCAGACTGGTGAGGTGATGAGGGAGTGGTTGCTCCGGCTTCTTTTTGGTGCCCGTTTAGTAGAAACTCCTGATTTTAGATCCTGATGTGATTAAAGACACAGACAAATATCACAAGATATGGCCGCACTGTTGACTTCAATTAGTGGACCTGATATAAAGTATTTACTTGTGTTGAGTGGATCTGCTCTGCAGTCTTCCTCCTCCTCACCCTGCAGGTCCATAAAGCAGGTTTCTGGTACATCAAGGTTTCCTTTTTGCACAGACGAGATGGAGAACACGCTAACTCCACGCAGAGAGGCCGCCGAGCCGGGGAGGCGACCTCACGACCTGCTGAGAGGAAACTGCACCACCATGCAGCTCCTTCGCATGCATCCACAGGATGGCGGTGTCTTGCATGGAGGGTGGACTGTGGGACTGATTGTTGTCCTGTGGACAGATTCTCCCACCTGAGCTGTGGATCTCTGCAGCTCCTCCAGAGTTCCCATCAGCCTCTTGGCTGCTCCTCTGACCAATGCTCTCCTTGTCCAGCCTGTCAGTTTAGGAGGACGTCCATGTCTTGGTAGGTTAGCGGGTGATTAATCAATTCCTGACAAACAAATGCGTCCTCACACCTCTGATAGCCTCTCGTTGTTTTCTCCACCAAGAGGCTCTGTGTGGAAAAGTTCTGGAGCTGGACAATAGAACAACAAGCGTTCTAAAAAGAGTTGACTTCATCCAGACTCACGGCCTGAATCNCTACTCTACTCTATTCAACTCTACTCTACTCTATTCTATTCAACTCTACTCTATTCAACTCTACTCTACTCTACTTTATTCAACTCTACTCTATTCTATTCAACTCTACTCTACTCTACTCTACTCTACTCTATTCTACTCTACTCTACTCTATTCAACTCTACTCTACTCTACTCTATTCAACTCTACTCTACTCTATTCAACTCTACTCTATTCTATTCAACTCTACTCTACTCTATTCTACTCTACTCTACTCTACTCTATTCAACTCTACTCTATTCTACTCTACTCTATTCAACTCTACTCTACTCTATTCAACTCTACTCTATTCAACTCTACTCTACTCTATTCAACTCTACTCTATTCTACTCTATTCAACTCTACTCTATTCTATTCAACTCTACTCTATTCTACTCTACTCTATTCAACTCTACTCTATTCTATTCAACTCTACTCTATTCAACTCTACTCTATTCAACTCTACTCTATTCTACTCTATTCTATTCTAGTCTACTCTACTCTACTCTATTCTACTCTACTCTACTCTATTCAACTCTACTCTACTCTACTCTATTCAACTCTACTCTATTCTATTCAACTCTACTCTACTCTACTCTACTCTACTCTACTCAACTCTATTCTATTCAACTCTACTCTACTCCATTCAACTCTACTCTACTCTACTCTATTCAACTCTACTCTACTCTACTTTATTAAACTCTACTCTATTCTATTCAACTCTACTCTATTCTACTCTACTCTATTCAACTCTACTCTATTCTATTCAACTCTACTCTATTCTACTCTACTCTATTCAACTCTACTCTATTCTATTCTATTCAACTCTACTCTACTCTATTCTATTCAACTCTACTCTACTCTATTCTACTCTACTCTACTCTATTCTACTCTATTCTATTCAACTCTACTCTATTCTATTCTACTCTATTCAACTCTACTCTATTCAACTCTACTCTATTCTACTCTACTCTATTCTACTCTACTCTATTCAACTCTACTCTATTCTATTCTACTCTACTCTATTCAACTCTACTCTATTCTATTCAACTCTACTCTATTCAACTCTACTCTATTCAACTCTACTCTATTCTACTCTATTCTATTCTAGTCTACTCTATTCTACTCTATTCTATTCAACTCTACTCTATTCAACTCTACTCTACTCTACTTTATTCAACTCTACTCTATTCTATTCAACTCTACTCTACTCTATTCTACTCTACTCTATTCAACTCTATTCTATTCAACTCTACTCTATTCTATTTTACTCTACTCTATTCTATTCAACTCTACTCTATTCAACTCTACTCTACTCTATTCAACTCTACTCTATTCTATTAAACTCTACTCGATTCTATTCAACTCTACTCTACTCTATTCAACTCTACTCTACTCTATTCAACTCTACTCTATTCTACTCTACTCTACTCTATTCAACTCTATTCTATTCAACTCTACTCTACTCTATTCAACTCTACTCTACTCTACTCTATTCAACTCTAATCTACTCTACTCTATTCTATTCTACTCTATTCAATCTACTCTATTCTACTCTACTCTATTCAACTTTACTCTATTCTACTCTACTCTACTCTATTCAACTCTATTCTACTCTACTCTATTCTACTCTACTCTATTCTATTCAACTCTACTCTATTCTATTCAACTCTACTCTATTCTATTCAACTCTACTCTATTCAACTCTACTCTATTCTATTCAACTCTACTCTATTCTATTCAACTCTGCTCTATTCTATTCAACTCTACTCTATTCTACTCTACTCAACTCTATTCTACTATATTCAACTATACTCTATTCTACTCAACTCTACTCTATTCTACGTTACCCTATTCAACTCTACTCTACTCTATTCAACTCTACTCTATTCTACTCTACTCTACACTATTCTACTCTACTCAATTCAACTCTACTCTACTCTATTCAACTCTACTCTATTCTATTCAACTCTACTCTACTCTACTCTATTCAACTCTACTCTATTCTACTCTACTCTATTCAACTTTACTCTATTCTACTCTACTCTACTCTATTCAACTCTATTCTACTCTACTCTATTCTACTCTACTCTATTCTACTCTACTCTATTCTACTCTACTCTATTCAACTCTACTCTATTCTACTCTACTCTACTCTATTCGACTCTACTCTACTCTAATCTATTCTACTCTACTCTACTCTACCCTATTCTACTCTACTCTATTCCACTCTATTATACTTTACTCTATTCAATTCTACTCTACTCTATTCTACTCTACGCTACTCTACTCTACTCTACTTTATTCTACTCTACTCTATTCAATTTTACTCTACTCTACTCTATTCTATTTTACTCTACTCTATTCTATTTTACTCTACTCTATTCTATTTTACTCTACTATATTCTATTTTACTCTACTATATTCTACTCTACTCTACTCAACTCTACTTTATTCTACTCTACTTTACTCTACTCAACTCTACTTTACTCAACTCAACTCTACTCTAGTAAAATCAGCAACAGTTGAGACTAACAACACATGTAACATTTTTGCTGTTGATTTAATGTCTATTAGGAATAAAACAGTCCTGGCTGGGTCATTCCGGGGGGATCTGGGGGCTCGGGTTCTGGGGCGGGCCGTCTCTGGCTGGGGCCTGGGGTGGTCCTGGGGGCTCGGGTTCTGCTTGGCGTGTTGCTGGCGGGGGGGCTGGTGTCTGTCCCGGTGCCTGGCCCTGGCTCTGGGGCCTTTAGTTTGCTGGTGGGCCTTGGTACCACCTAGCCATGTGGGGCTGGTTCCATCTGCGCTGGGGGGGAGGAGTCTTGGGTCTGGGGGGGGGCTTTGCCTGGGTGTCTATGTCTTATGTAAGTTTGTAGTTACTATGTACGTGATTGAGGGAGGTATAGTTACCCGGGGGGGGGGGGGGGGGGGACTCCGTGGGCTCCGTGGCGCTGTGTGGGGCTCCTGCCGTGGACCTGGATGGGTGGGCTGGCGATCTCCCTGCCCTGGGTGGTTTTGGGGAACGGGGGTGCTTACTGGGGCCAGCGGGGGAGCTGGCCCCCTGGGAGGGCTTGTCCCCCCAGTCTTGCCTCCCCATCCCCGGATTTTTCCCTCCCTCTGCTCCGTCACGTCACCACACACACAGGGCTTTGGGTCACGGGTACGTCATGGTGTGGAACACCATCTCTGCAGTCCTGTGGCCCAATTTTATTGCACAATTTAAACACTTCCACCCCAGACATTCTTACATTATGCATCTAGGGTCTTTGGAGAAATTACACCCAGTAATACCCGGGGGGAGGGAGGTCTAGCCGGCTAACCTCTCCTCCGGTGTCATTACCCATCTCCACGCATTTAGACACTTAGGATCCAGGGCGGGGGATGGCGGGCCGCCCCCCACTCTTTTTAAAAGCATCTTACTACAACACGCATCAACACCACATTGGAGCAGGCGGGGGGAGACTTGGGGTCTTCACACACCCCTGTTCTCTGCTCGCTGCCTGGGGCCTGGAGTGGAGCGGGCCGTCTGGTCGGGGTCTGCGGTGGGGGGCTGCTCGGCTGCGGCGGGGTGCGCGGTGGTCTGCTTATCCCCACTTCAGTAAGGGAGGGACCATCTTCTGGATCTCAGGGCCGGCTTCACCCTTAGGGCGCTGGTCCCTGGTCCTGAACATAGAGAGTGCGTGGGGAGCGAGAGTGGGTGTACAGCGTCTATTGTGTGTCTTGGTATGTTTGCAGGAATGTGTGTGTGCACGCATGAGGGAGGGAGAGTGATTGTGTCTGTGTGTGACTGTTTTTCTGTCAGGTTTCGTCCCCCCCCCCCCTCTCTGTGACATGCTAGGCCCTCCTCGGCAGAGACTATCTTCCCTGGCTGCGCCTCGGCATTGGTGGTGCCTTTCTCCAGTGGCGTGCTGGGGTGTCTCGGGGTCTGGGTGTCCTCTGGACGTCTGGGGCCTGGACCTCCTCCGCGTCCTCCGTGGGCCTTGGGGGCGGGTCTGTGGCTCCTCAAACTTATTATTGAATGTTTCAATAGAGAAACCTTACATAAACAAGCGCGCATATATACACACAGGTGATCACAAGGTGCTCACATAAAGACGACTCAGGTGTTTTCAGACACATTGACTGGGGCTGTGGTTGACACTGAACTCTCTTGAACTGGTGTATACGTATACATTTGAAGAATATCACAACTGTTGTGTATTCATATGCTGTTTGTTGCTGTTGTATCTTTTCTCCCTGTTTTGTTTGTTTGTGCTTTATTTACAGGTCTAGAAGTGGACTCTTCACGTCTCTTGTTCTCTTCTTTTTCTGTTTACTTTCTCCCCCATCCCTCTTTCTGTACCCTTCCCTTCACTTTCAGGCTCCGTGTCCAATCAACCATAAAAACATTCTAATAAAGATTTTGGGGGTTATATTTAAACAAAAATCAGGAGGAGTTTTATAGCAGTGGCTGTAACCTCTCACCTTGTTTTTGGCACTCAGACATTATTCTGTTTGCTCCACAGCCGGACAGGACACGGGGTTAAAAAAAGGAATAAAACAGTCCACTTGTCTGAACCATAATGGAGTGCATTTTTTGAAGTAGAATTTATTGATTTATCAAAAACAATAAAGTATCAAACGAATCTTTCACAGAGAAAGAGAGAGAAGCAATTGTGATGATTTTTTAAAAACATATGTGGACTTGAAAATTCTCTGTAACTTGTTGAATTGTTTCAAATCGCATCGTGAATCGTATCGAACTCAAATCGGTAAATCGCCAGCAGGGATAAATCTTATCGAATCGTATCGGAAGAGGCTTCACCGTATCGCCAATGTATCGAATCACTGTGAGCGTATTGAGATACGAATCGAACTCAGTGGTGGGGTTCACATCCCTACTTTAGACCTTCTTACCTGAGATGGAGATTGGGTTGTGTCCTCCTCCTCCTCTTCCTCCTCCTCTTTGGAGGTTTTAAGTGTCGGTGATGTGGCGTCAGAGTCCACAGTGCTGCTCGTCATCTCTCCATCTCCTGTTTGCTCCTCCTGGCTAGGAGGTCTGGCTGAGGGGAGGCTGTGGAGGAGGTGGTGAATTCGGATGTAGTGGGATCTCGGTGTTTCTGGCTCACCGCAGGCTGACGCAATCACTGTCTCCAACTCCGACACTGGGAGGGAGCAGGGGCGGTTTTTACGCCGCGAAGGAGCGTGGGACCTGTAGTCCAAGAAGAGGGACTGGCAGGAGCAGGGAGAACTGCTTGTCTCTCCTGCCTCTGTCACCTCCTGAAGGGGTCCTTGGGAGATGGAGGTCTCCTCAGAGGCAGTCTCCGCAGCAGCAACTCCATCATGCACTTCAGCTGCCACAGGATGCTCAGTGTCTGCCTCAGGCTGCGTTACATCCACAGTCTCTTTTCCATTTAAAGTCACCTCCTCCGTTTGGACATCAGGTTCCACTCTCTGCTCCTCCTCTGTTGTTTCCTGCTGCGTCTCCTCCTGCTGTTCAGTTGAGGCCTCCTCTTCCATTTCCATGTCAGGCTCAGAGGTTAGGAGTTCATCTCTCACTGTGCTTTCCTCCTCCTCCACGGGTCTCTGCTCCACGTCAGGAGGTCCCTCAACTTCCTCCATTTCAGCAGGTGGAGCTTCCTGGAAGGTGGAGGTCTCAGCATGTGGAGGGCCATCCAGGGGGAGGTCAGGCATATCAGGGCCTACACTCAACACATCCTCATCAGGTGCAGCCGCGTGGTTCGGTTCTGCTGCGTGTTCTTCCTCTGTGCCGGCAGGCTCCATGACCAGAGAAACCTCTTCATCATCTAAAGACAAAAAAACACGTTTTCACCTAGCGTAGGATTAGGTTAGGAAGAACTGTACCAGTTTATTGAATAATCTGAAACTTTAGAAAAAGAGTTGATCAATTCAATGACCTGAGAGAGGGAGGATTGTGAATGCTGGAGAAACAGTAATACATCATCTGCATAAAGACTGATTTTATGTTCTATGTCTTTACATTTTATTCCTTTAATATCTTTACTTTGCCTGATTGCTGCTGCTAGCGGTTCAATAAAAACAGCAAACAGTGAGGGGGAGAGTGGACGTCCCTGCCTGGTCCCCCTCTGAAGACAGAAGCTGGCTGATGTCCGGTCGTTTGTCCTGACACGAGCTGTTGGAGAACTGGATAGGATTTTTAACCAGTTTATAAAACAATTCCCAAAACCAAATTTATGTAGGGTTGCAAATAAAAATGTCCAGTTTACTCTGTCAAAAGCTTTTTCTGCATCTAGAGATAAAATATTAGTTTCAATGTTTTTACTGTTAGAGTAATCTATTAAACTAAGTAATCTACGTGAGTTTGTGGACGAGTGTCTTCCTTTGATGAAGCCCGTCTGATCAGGATGTATAATGAGGGGAGTCACCTTCTCTAATCTTCTAGCGAGGGCTTTACAGATGATTTGAGATCAGCATTAATAAGTGATATGGGACGATAACTGGTAGGAAGTACAGGGTCTTTACCTGGTTTTAACAGGAGACT
>SSNR01000622.1:35404-45921 GCA_006937965.1 Callopanchax toddi | reverse complement strand
GTTAGTTTAGGTTAATGTCAGGGTTAGTAGTTAGTTTAGGTTAATGTCAGGGTTAGTGGTTAGTTTAGGTTAATGTCAGGGTTAGTGGTTAGTTTAGGTTAATGTCAGGGTTAGTAGTTAGTTTAGGTTAATGTCAGGGTTAGTAGTTAGTTTAGGTTAATGTCAGGGTTAGTAGTTAGTTTAGGTTAATGTCAGGGTTAGTGGTTAGTTTAGGTTAATGTCAGGGTTAGTAGTTAGTTTAGGTTAATGTCAGGGTTAGTAGTTAGTTTAGGTTAATGTCAGGGTTAGTGGTTAGTTTAGGTTAATGTCAGGGTTATTGGTTTGTTTAGGTTAATGTCAGGGTTAGTAGTTAGTTTAGGTTAATGTCAGGGTTAGTGGCTAGTTAGCCTCGAGGAAACTTCTTGGTTACATTATCATCTGTAAGTGTCTTTGGATAAACCGTCTGATAAATACAGAAACAGAAACTTCATGTTACCCCAGTGTAGACACAAAGACAGCAAATAAAATGTAAATCAAAACAATGTACAGCCTTTGTAAATGGTAACAATGACCTGGTTCTCAGTGTAGCAGGATTATTTTTAACTTCCTTTTTTGTGTTAATTGTGTGAACTTTCTCAAAACTTTCAGTAAAAATGATTTATTTTTCTTTGAATTTTCTGTTTATAAGTCTTTGTGTAACATTATCATTTTTTTAATGCACATTTTTGCTGTAAATATTATAGTTGCTCTTTGGTACCTGTTGCGCAGGGGGCCATAATTAGTGAGACACACCCTTTATCCATGTGCAGCCTGCTGCTCAGTCTTTCAGTTGAGATGAGCCTGATGCTGGTAGGTTGTGCTCCCTGTGTCTCCCTTTGTTTTAAGCTAGCACTTGGCTAAGTTCTGTTACTTTAAAATAAATGCTAAAAATGCAGATATAATATGGTGAACTATGAAAACCTGTAACTTTATAAGGCTATGAGCCATTTTATTTTGCAAAAATGCATTTAATGGTGCTGTTCGTTTGGTTTTGTACATTTTTTACTTTTTGCTCTTCTAGGGAGCGGTATTGTAGCTGGGTCACTAATTTGTGCCTCCTGTTGCTGTTTTAAAGGTTTGTTCAGGAATATTTTGATTTTTTTTGTAAAAAACAATTTGGTACTGTGATATTTTCTGCTGAAAATACTTCATTTAATTTCTTTTTATAACATTGAGTTTTGCCAGCTTGTAATGATAACAATAGAACATTTTAGGATTTTATGGAAGTAATTCTTTTTTAACACTGTAATGTAAATTTTCTGTTTATTGACTATGTAAAGTGTTCAGTTGAGATGAGCCTGCATGCTGGGAGCTGTATTGTAGCTGGGTCGCTAATTTGTGCCTCCTGTTGCTGTTTTAAAGGCTTGCCCCCAGTCCTGATCAACATTAAAATCTGCAGTATCCAGAGTGCTGTCTCCTGAGTCTTCCTCTCTACTCATGGTGACCACTTGAAACATGCTACATCTGAACAAGCTGCTCTCTGCTTCTTTATTCTACTTACACTCACTGAGGTGGGAGCTGGAATCAATTTTCCAAACTATCTGCCCCTTGTGAGATCCACTGATGCCTCGGTTCTTGTAGTCCAAAAAGTTCTCTGACAGAGCTTCGTCTGGAACGAGAGATGAAAGATAAGAGATGCATGACGCCCCTCTACCTCTCAGAATTGTCGGTCCTTTACTCAAAATCTGAGTAAACCACCTCACTCACCAACAAGATACATTCCAATCCAGTCTCCGGCGTCCACTTCCTCCTTGATGTCCCATGTGATGACCAGGTCCTCGTCCTGGCCAATGGTGTAGTGAGCGGAGCTGACAGTGAGCGTGGAGCGAGTGTCTGGTGAGACCAGATCAGTGTCACTAGTGGAGCGAGGTAAGCCCAGCATGAAGTCCTGGTTCAGCCCGTTGACGGTGTAGGTCTCAGGGCCGTAGCTGTGACGAGCTGCATCCTTGCAGCGCTGGCGAGACTGGCCGCTGCGGGTCGGGGAGGCCATAGCAGCCAGGCTCAGGAGCCGGTTCTGGTACAGGTTCTGCAAAAAAAAAAAAAAAACACATAGATTAGAATGTAAGTGAGTTATCAGACATGCAACTGATGAACTGAGACATTTATAATGGTCCTGTGGTTTAAAAACATCATAAATGTGGCCTCTTACCAATAATACCATCACATATTTTAGTTCTTTACTCAACCTGACACGTTTCCAGGTAAAAGCACACGAACAGCTTGTTCCACTCAAAACACCTCTTACATGGTTTAAATATGAGCAGCAGCTAAGAGGGAAACAGATGAACTGGTTAGGGTTAGATGAACTGGTTAGGGTTAGATGAACTGTTAGGGTTAGGGTTAGGGTTAGGGTTAGGGTTAGGTTAGGGTTAGGGTTAGGGTTAGATCATCGGGTTAGGGTTAGATGAACTGGTTAGGGTTAGATCATCTGCTGCTCCAGGACTCACCTGACTCAGGGTTCTATACTCTTGTTATATACAGGGGGTACAATAAGTATTGATCACGTCTCCAGTTCTCTGAGGAAAACTGGTTTTTAAGGTTCTGCTGACGTGGTTAGGGTTAGGGTTAACCAACCCAGATGTTGGTAACAACCCATCCTCCACATGAAGCTCTGTGTTCTAAAACACAGGCTTCTAGACTATTCCACTGGTCCAGAAACTTTTGATGCTGCTGACAGCTTCAAGACGCCTCCTGTATGACGATCCTGAAGGTTCCGCCTATGACCTTTGACCTAGGAGTGGGCGGTATAAAATGGTATGAATTTGACTCTACCGGCCAACCACGGTAGCACGTGTTGATGATGTCATCAAGCCATGCCTGTTTTTGTTAAAAGCATGGAGCTTACATTCTACGTTATGAGGTACCTAGCCACTTTAGCCCAATGGAAAAGCCCAAACTCTACGACAAAGCCTGCACGCAAGAAGAAAGAACTCTGGAGCATAAACCAAGACAGTCGCACACTGGAGCTCTACACTAGTCTCACAAACCACTTCATCAATGAAGAGTGGAAGTTGTGCAGCTTGTACAGACAGCTCATTTCCTCAAGGACCATAGGGCTGAACTGATATCTCAGGGATTCAAGGAAGTGCTGGAGTCATGGGGACTTAAAAACAAGAGTTGCAAGTCTACATAAAGTCAAAGTCATGTCAAACCACCAACAATGGCACAAATATTGTGAAAGCAGTGGAAATGAACAGACTGTAGTGCTTCGGCCACAGGCCCCACCTCGTCATCGGTGGTTTAAACAGTTCTTGTTCTCCTAGTTCAACATTATATGCAGAGGTTGACATAAGTGGTAGGTAAGCTTGCATAGATGAAGCCTGGCCCTTATAGACGGTATACATATCAGGGGTCACTGTGTGGTTTCCCCCCTTTAGTTCAATATGTGTAGCGCCGGCAAAGGCGTTACTATCTCTGAATTCTGACCTCTGGTTCATCACAACAATAACTCATCTTTTGTCCCAATAACTTGGATTAAAATGACTCTTTTATTATGTTGTAACCTGAATCAACATTCCTTCCAGGACCGGTCGTGTCGGAAGACTCAGAAGATTTCCTTTAATTAATAATTAAACTTAAGGACTCTTTGATCTCTCATTCTAAAAGACACTTCATTTAATCCACTGTCCAGAAATGTCTTAATATGATTAATTCATTTTCTTCCAGTATTCATGAATGTTGATGTTGCATCAGTATTATTTCATGTTTCTACTTTTGCTAAAAGGTTAAAGCATATTAATAATCCATCTAAGTTAGTACTGGGTTTCCTTAATGACGAGAACCACGTGACTTGGTAACTCTTTCCCCATTGGGCCACGCGTCCAAAACTTTCCACGGTCAGACTTCCTGCCTGGAAGCTACCGAGAGTTCTAGAGTTCTCGTTCAGCCAAAAACGAGAGAACACGGCCTCCGTTTTCTCCGTTACACGGTAGGCTTCGATGCCGACCGAGCTCGTGGGTAATCAGCCCCACCGGTCGAGGACATTCCTCCGGCTGAGAAGCCAGACACCATCCGTCTGCTTCTGTTCACCAGCCATGGGGAAAGCCTGTTAGCCTCTGCGCCAGCCGATCATGGAGCCGCTGACGCCGACTCGTTCAGACACCTCCGTGCCTCGAGTGACTTCACGTCCCCCCCGGGGGCTAATCCGAGGCTCGTCAGACCAACGATCTCACCGACGAGCCTCCACCTCTCACGCCGAGGCGATCTGGAGCGGTTTCAGCGAGGTACCAACTCCGATCTGGGTAAACTGAGGCTCTTGATAAATAACACTCCTGTCAACTTAGCTCAGTTCCCCTCATAACTAGCTCCGACTCCCTAGAGATATATTAATATCTCACGGGCTCTCGTCATTAACTCTCAGCTTAATAATATCAGAAGAATCTCTTAAGATGCACCATCTACCTCATATCTGTCTGTTCGTTCAATCTGTTTCTTTAATAAAATAACTGTAGTCTAAGTCTGCTTCTGGGTTATAACTTCCAAATATAACGTACGTAGGTCTTCCCTTTGAACCAGAAAGAATCTAGATATCCTGCATAACAGTTAGGTTAGTGAAGGTAGCTAACAGTGATTAGCAGTAAAACCGACAAAACTAAGCTAATAACCTTGCAGAAGTGTGTCCGTATTATAACAATAAAATCAGGTTATATTACGCTACATATGTAACTTTATTTTGTTGTGGTTTATAACCAGCCAAGCCTCAGTGTTCACTTTAAATTAGCACTTCATTTGGGGGCGGAGTGATACAGTACATGTGAATCTGGGATGTTATGAGGTTACACCTGCTTGTATACGCCACCTGCTGGACCTTGTTTTTATAGTTATCGTGTTGACTGGTGAGTTTATGTGCTTGTCCTAATAACTGTGTTAAGTTTAAATATGAGTGTACACAGATTGTACAGCCGCTTATCTTTGTGTTATTAGTGTTTTATGGTCGTTTGCTATTGAATCTTTCAGCTGACTACCTGGCTTCTGGCACACGATTACTGTACAGGTGCTAGCACAGTTAGCTTAGTGTGTTACATGTGTGAATAAACCTGTTAAAAAGCAGTAATCAGTTGTCCGAGTTTGAGTACGACACGGTACCATCATTTAAAACGCGCCCTTCTGGTGGGAGTTTACTAAATTAAAGGTAGTTTAGTTAAATCAATAAAAAATGTACAGTCACCTTAACGGGATATTTTACACCATTGAGAGTTTTTTTTTTACTTTGACGTACAAATCTGAAGGCCATCTGTCAATTTGATGGATTACAATTCACACACCTGTGTGTGTGTGTGCGTGTGTGCGTGCGTGCGTGTGCGTGCGCGCGCGTGCGTGCGTGCGTGTGTGGGCACGCACCGTTGGACCGTGAAGAGTAGAGTTAAGATGACACAACAAGCAGCTGTGTGTACTGACAGGATCGATATCGCCTAGTCTTCAACTTATCGGGGTCTGTGTCGCGGGGGAGCGTCCCATATAGGGAATCCCAGACCGCCATCTCCATGTATCACAATATACATCGCATATGCTTCAAATGATAATGCAATATAGATTATCAGCCAAGCCCGAACCCACTGTCATAACAAGACCAGTATATCTATCCCTGTGAAACACGTGACCCCTAATCAAAGTGAAGTCCTCTGGTTTAAAGAAGGACATTTTGCTGCCACAAATGATTATTCTGATAGTTGACAAGTCAGCGATTATTTTTGTGATTTATCGACTAATCAGATCACGTGTATGTTGGACATATCACACCAGCTGCACTTATAACCATCATTAGCTACAGCTAGAAGTGTTTATGTAGACGCTTTTATCCAAAGTGACTTACAAAGGATAAGGTAACCTACTGTAGACGTTAGCATTGAGGCTAATGACAAGCTACTCTGGTGGTTGAACACTAGTCAGTCTCTGAGGTAACAGTGAGGGACATTCACAGAGAGAGTACAAAGTTTTAACTAAAAATAAAGACACGATAGTGATGGACGACGGTATGTATTATTATCAAGGTCAGAGAGGCCATCAAGGCAGTGGAAAGTACAGTGGTAGTTTGAGAGAAAAACAGCTTGGAAAAAATTAAAGGATGCACCTACTAAATGTGTCGCTGATGGTTTCAATAGTTACGTAATTGTGACTATCCAAAAAATGGTTTTAAATAAAGGCAACTGGACTTATTTGGTTCTTTGAAGACGTTTCTGCTCATCCCAGTAGCTTTGTCAGTTCTGTCTGTAGTAAAGGAGAGAGAGTCTTATCCTTATCCTCCAATGGAGCAGCACCGAGCCACTGGTTCAGACATGTGGACGACACATGGGTCAAGATCCTGACTCCTGAAGTAGAAGCTTCACCAAACACATCAACGCTGTGGATAAAACATCAGGTCCACCAGGAGGACGCACACAACGGCACAACAACACAACAACAAACTGCCCTTCTTGGACGGCGCTGTACAAATTCAACAGGATGGAAGTCTCAGCACTGAGGTTTACAGGAAACCTCCTCACACAGACCAGTACCTGCATTTTGACTCCCATCACCCACTGGGGCACACACTATCAGTTATCAGGACTTTACACCACCGAGCTGAGAACATTCCACCAGAACTGAAGAGAAACAAAAGGAACAGAAACACGTCAAAGAAGCTCTCCAGACCTGCAGGTACCCAAACTGGGCCTTCACTTTTGGACAGAGAAGACCGATGGTTTGAGAGAGGAGTGAAAGAAGACATCTATGTCAAACGTGAAGAACCAGCTTTAACCAGAGGAGGACTCAGATTTCATCTCTCCACCTCCTACCAGTCTGCTCTGAACTTCATTCTCTCCTCTGATCAGAACACCTCACCAGGACTCCAGCTGAATACAGTGGAGCGAACACCTCCTCAAGGGGGAGAAGGAGGTGTGTCACAGACAGAGGAAGAGAAGACTCTCTCTCCTTTACTACAGACAGAACTGACAAAGCTACTGGGATGAGCAGAAACGTCTTCAGAGAACCAAATCAGTCCAGTTGTCTTTATTTAAAGTGATAATATGCAGTTTTGCTTGTTTTGGGCGCCCTCTGGTGTCCGTTTTAAATCACTGCATTAAATAAAATAGCCCATAGTTCTTGCTTAGAAACGCCTAAATCTACCTGTTGAAATGTCTCCTCAGCCTTCATAGCTTTCTACAGGAGCGGTTATTTACTCCTTCAAAGAAATCAGCTGTGTTCAAGCAGGGAGAGATGGGAAAAATCAGGAATCATGAGCTAAAAACACTCCAGAGCTAGCATAACAGCTAGCCACTTTGGGTTAGCCTAACCCTCGTGAGACACGTGACTTCCTGGGTACCGTGACGGAGACGGAGATCTTACAATCGTGGTATTCTGGATCTAACCACCAGATGGGGCTAAGTGACTTTTCATTAACTCTGTAAAGAGTCAGATTAGCACAGACTGGCTCAAGGAGAAGATTTAAAAATATGAAAAAGTTGCATATTATCACTTTAAAACCCTTTTTTGGATTATCATGACCTGATGACTGAGAACCTTCACCAGCGTAATTGTGACTATTCAACTCATCGTGGCAGCTCAACTCGTCTCGTCCTGTTGACAAATCCTCACTTCTCATTTTAGTCATCAGTGTCTCGGTATCCTCGTGACAGAAAGGCGCCCTAACCCGTTAACGCTGTAATTCGTTCTAGTCTTCATCAACAAAAACAACACTGCTCCAGTCAGAGAACTGCTTCCTGTTTTCCTGAGACTCTGCCCACTTTGAATGATGTCACTGGTGGGTGTGGTCCTTCCTGTAGATAAATAAGTGATAGCAGCCACTGACTGACCCTAAAGCAGGAGGGGATGTGAGTGGGACTGGTTGGTTTGGGGGATACGTTGATCCTGCTCGTTGTGCCGTTTAGACCGGCAGCACATCTAACTGTGAGGAACAGAGTTTCCTCTCCTGGGAGCTGAGATTAGATCAGATGCTGCTCCAGTTAGGAAGCAGCTTCAGGGCACAGCTCTGTCAGTCTTGACTGATTGCTCTAATGCTGCAGGATATCTGTGTGCAGCTGGGAATGAAGCCAGGCTGTCTGCATGCACACTACTGTTCAATCATCAAGTACTAATACTAATAATAAGATCTAATAGGAACTAGGGCTGTCACGACTACGTTGACCATTACAATCGTCAACAACGACTTTAGTAGTCGACGCGTGGTTTGTTGTTGTTGTTGGACTTTTCTCTCAAACTGCCCCTTTACCTTCCACTGCCTTCTCAGCCTTTCTGATCTTGATGCTCGCTGTGCAGCAGCTCTGTGGTCTCCCTCCATTAAGGTCCAGTCGGGTCCATGCCTTAGGCTCCAGAGGTCTAGTCCGAGCTCCCCTCCCGGTTCTGGTCCATGTGTTTGGTTTTGAATGAGTCGGTCCGTGAGGCGAACAGCAGTTTGAACACTTTCAGGTTTGTTGCACTTTATGCTCCAGCTATAGTTTTATAAACCATCACCTGTCTTTGTTTTTAGTTGTCACAGACTGAAATAGAACCTAAAAACATAGTTTTAGTTGTTCAGTGTGTTTTACAGACTCTTCTTTTAGTTATTTTAATCATTTATTGACCTTAATCACATTGTTAGGTTGCTGGGTGCTCATTTATAAACCTCTGCGTAGAATCCTGACTAAAACTTGCTTAAGCTCAGCAAAAAATTTTCAGTTACGCAAATTCCATTTCTGATTTCTAAAACCCTGCAGACTCACAGATCCACTGTTCTGCTTTATAAACGGCTCTCAGACCTAGAACTGGTCTCAGCTGTTTCTGGGTCAGAACCCTCCTCCTACACACCACATTCTGACATATACGGTCAATGACCTCATGAATAATTACATCTGCATAAGCCGGTGGGTTTCTGGCTTTTAACAGTAAATCGTGACAACAGAGAGGTTTAGAAAACGTGATTTCACAGAGGCTGAAACTCCAGGTGCTTGTGGTGGATGGACGGGAAAATGTTTGATTAGGAGGTGAAATGTTGACGGGTCAGAGACACGAAGTGCAGAGAGTCAGTCTGACTGTCAGACTGACAGAGAGATGGTGTAGATCTGAGATCTAGAGAAACGTTTAACGACAACATTTAATGGAATCCAAAGGAGAAGACACGTCATGTTGTTCATCCTATGAAACAGTCAACCTGTTGGATCAATCGCTGGTTGAAACCCGAGAACGGCCGGTGACACCGGGTTTTACTGGTTCTGATGGTTCTGTTGATCTAATACTGGACCCAGTTGATCCATAGGATGCTCTAATGAATCTATCAGCTGATCGATGGTCCAGTCATTATCTAGAAATCTCTAAAAACTCTCTCCCATTCATCCGGAGTCTGACTACTGGCTGAGCTGCAGCTCATCCAGCGCATTACGCACAAGTGTCCCTGCAGGATTCCTCAGTCTCAGAAATCACAATTAATGCTCCAATCAGAGCAGCTGTTCTATAATCTGAAGACCACTGGATGAACAGAATGATGTTATTATAAAATGAGAAATTTTCATTCAGATTTTAATTTTTATTATTTTTAGAGATGGATTGTTGGTTCTGTGTGTGTGAGGGTCTACAAGTAATAATAATAATAATAATAATAATGCATCAGTTTGATATAGCGCTTTTCTAGGTCACTCAGAGACGCTTTACAGAGTTGCATCATTCATTCACACAGTCATTCTCACCGGTGGTGGTAAACTACGACAGACGTCTGTAGCCACAGCTGCCCTGGGGCAGACTGACAGAAGAGAGGCTGCCATTCTGACCATCGGCCCTTCTGACCACCACCAACATTCACACACAGTCACACTCACATTCACACAGGCAAGGTGGGTGAAGTAAGTAGTAAGTAAGTAAGTAAAGTGTATTTATATAGCGCCTTTCACAGATATACATCACAAAGCGCTTGACAATATAAAAAACAAAAAACAAAACAGAGATTTGGGGTACCATCAGGGGGTCTACATTGTAAATGATGAGTTAAAGTGGGACATTTACTTGGGCTTGGGCAGAGAGAAACATTGGGGCAAACTTCAATACAATTTTGGGCTTGGGCAGAACAATTTTAGGGACAACTTCAATAATATATTTGGGCAAAACGCCTCCCCAGGGAGGTGTTTCAGGCATGTCCTGCCGGCAGGAGGCCCCCGGGTCGACCCAGGACACGCTGGAGAAAATCTATCTCTGGTTTGGCCCTGGAGCGCCTTGGGATCCTGCTGGAGGAGCTGGTAGAAGTGGCTGGGGAGAGGACCGTCTGGAGCTCCCTAATTGGGATGCTGCCCCCGCGACCCGGACCCGGATAAGCGGAAGAAGACGAGACGAGACGAATAAAAGAGAAAAAAATGGGAGCAGGACTAAAAAGGGCTAACGAGAAGGAAGGATGAGGAAGAAACCTCTGATACAGGAGACAATACACTGACAGTCCACAGTTAAAGACACATCGGGGAAGGTGGGCGGGACCAGGAACTCTGCCAGCAGGAACAGACTTCAGTGCTGACGCAGCTCCACGCCTGCCCCCCCCCCCCCCC
>SSNR01000622.1:3732-23350 GCA_006937965.1 Callopanchax toddi | reverse complement strand
CCCCCACTGTGTACCAGGGCCCACCCACTGTGTACCAGGCCCCCCCACTGTGTACCAGGGCCCACCCACTGTGTACCAGGGCCCACCCACTGTGTACCGACCCAGCCAATCAAATGGCTTCCTCAACAAAATGATACATAATTGTTTTATTTTTGAGGGATCTCATTTAAGTCACCATGAAATGAAACAGAACAGAGTAAATCTGACATCAACAGCATGTGTTGTGGTGATTTCATAACTATGACATCATTTGTAAGTCTTGCTCTCATTGGCTATTTTGAAAAATGTCTTAACCCTCCAGACGAGCTACGGTAACAGCGCTACTGTGGTACGCTGCTGTGACTTGTAGTGTCAACCAAAGCTTTTAAGAAATGAAAAACAGAAAGTGGAGGACCTGTCCTGTGTTCCAGGTTAATCAGAGCTTTTTGTTCAAAGATCTTTCTGTCGTTTCTGACAGGTTCCTCTCTTCTGCAATTCACATTTTGCAGCCTTGTACTTTCACGGAATGTTTTGTGCAAATTTGCATGATTTAAACTGTTTTTACAGCGCAGTGTTGATGAGTCCTGACGATGTCCTCCATAGCAGTGCGTCCTGATGATGTCCTCCATAGCAGTGCGTCCTGACGATGTCCTCCATAGCAGTGCGTCCTGACGATGTCCTCCATAGCAGTGCGTCCTGACGATGTCCTCCATAGCAGTGCGTCCTGACGATGTCCTCCATAGCAGTGCGTCCTGATGATGTCCTCCATAGCAGAGCGCAGTGCGTCCTGATGATGTCCTCCATAGCAGAGCGCAGTGCGTCCTGACGATGTCCTCCATAGCAGAGCGCAGTGCGTCCTGATGATGTCCTCCATAGCAGAGCGCAGTGCGTCCTGATGATGTCCTCCATAGCAGTGCGTCCTGATGATGTCCTCCATAGCAGTGCGTCCTGACGATGTCCTCCATAGCAGAGCGCAGTGCGTCCTGACTCCCTTTTGACCCAGAGTCTGATGAGTAGCGCCCTCATGCTCCTTCCCTTTACGAGCTTCTTTTCTGCAGCAAGGTGGGAATGACAATCTGGACTTTTACAGGTAGAAAAGATGTTTTAACTGATGACAGACTGCAGAATCAGAACCATGGAGCAGCATGATGTCTCCAAACGGTGCGCTCTCCACTCCTTTCTTTTTCCTCTCTCTCTCTCTCTCTGAGCTGAAATAATGAACGTATTTGACCTGATGGCTCAGGCTGAAACTGAGACCTCTAGTGATAAACACAGAGCAGCTCTCAGCATCAGCTGTGTTGTTGTTTTTACCCCAACCAGCAGGTGTCCGTCAGACGACCAGAAACATCAGTGAAGTGATTGATTCAGCCGTTCTGATGTCAGGTTGTGTTTAAAGGAGATCAGTGTGAACATGTTAACGCCTGTCTGAGAGAGGTGTATAAAGTGTAGTGAGGGGGTTTACAGGCTTAAAACTTCTGGAATCATTGTAAAAATATCAAACTGATACTTGGCGGGTTATCTTTAGAACGTAACTCCAGAATAAACGAGGGATCACTGTAGAGACACTGATCTGCTTAAACCAAAGTGACATTTACAAATACACTGATTTTCAATTACATTTTTGGGCACACCCATTTTTTATTAGGCCCGGCCCAAAATCTATTTCTGGCTACGCTACTGGTCCTCATACTGGTTTTGGATTTCCTCCTGGGCTTTGGGAGAACTGCAACATGAAACCTCCATTAAATTGAAGGAGGCCTGCTTCAGCCAATCAGAAGGCTCCATTGCTCTGCCCCACTTGGCACATGCAGCTACATGTTTTATGAGATCCAAGCTTAATTCTGGACCTGGGTCTGGTCTGGGTTCTTGCCCAAGTCCTGGTTCTGAAACCAGTTCTTACTCAAATCCTGGTCCTGAACCGGTTCTGGTTTAAGTCCTGGTCCAGAACCGGAACCAGACCCGGCGCCATGACCAGGACTAGAGCCAGGAACTGGACCAGGACCAGAACTAAAACTGGGTACAGACCTGGGACCAGGACCAGAACAGGGTCTAGACCCAGGATGGGTCATGGGTCTGGACCTGATTCTGGCACAAAGTCCTGGTTCTGGTCCAGGTTCTTGTTCTGGTCCGGGTTCTTATTCTGGCTCTGGTCCAGGTCCTGGATGTTGTTGTGGCTCTGGTCCCTACTCTGATCCTGGTCCTGGTCCAGGTCCTGGATGTTGTTGTGGCTCTGGTCCCTACTCTGATCCTGGTCCTGGTCCTGGATGTTGTTGTGGCTCTGGTCCCTGCTCTGATCCTGGTCCTGGATGTTGTTGTGGCTCTGGTCCCTACTCTGGTCCTGGTCCTGGTCCTGGATGTTGTTGTGGCTCTGGTCCCTGCCCTTATCCTGGTCCTGGTCCTGGTCCTGGATGTTGTTGTGGCTCTGGTCCCTGCTCTGATCCTGGTCCAGGTTCTGGATGTTGTTGTGGCTGTGGTCCCTGCTCTGATCCTGGTCCTGCTCCAGGTCCTGGATGTTGTTGTGGCTCTGGTCCCTACTCTGATCCTGGTCCAGGTCCTGGATGTTGTTGTGGCTCTGGTCCCTACTCTGATCCTGGTCCTGGTTCAGTCCTTGATGTTGTTGTGGCTCTGGTCCCTGCTCTGATCCTGGTCCTGGATGTTGTTGTGGCTCTGGTCCCTACTCTGATCCTGGTCCTGGTCCTGGATGTTGTTGTGGCTCTGGTCCCTACTCTGATCCTGGTCCAGGTCCTGGATGTTGTTGTGGCTCTGGTCCCTACTCTGATCTGGTCCTGGTCCTGGTCCTGGATGTTGTTGTGGCTCTGGTCCCTGCTCTGATCCTGGTCCTGGTCCTGGATGTTGTTGTGGCTCTGGTCCCTACTCTGATCCCGGTCCTGGTCCTGGTCCTGGTTGTTGTTGTGGCTCTGGTCCCTGCTCTGATCCTGGTCCTGGATGTTGTTGTGGCTCTGGTCCCTACTCTGATCCTGGTCCTGGTCCTGGATGTTGTTGTGGCTCTGGTCCCTACTCTGATCCTGGTCCAGGTCCTGGATGTTGTTGTGGCTCTGGTCCCTGCTCTGATCCTGGTCCTGGATGTTGTTGTGGCTCTGGTCCCTACTCTGATCCTGGTCCTGGTCCTGGATGTTGTTGTGGCTCTGGTCCCTACTCTGATCCTGGTCCTGGTCCAGGTCCTGGATGTTGTTGTGGCTCTGGTCCCTGCTCTGATCCTGGTCCTGGATGTTGTTGTGGCTCTGGTCCCTACTCTGATCCTGGTCCTGGTCCTGGGTGTTGTTGTGGCTCTGGTCCCTGCTCTGATCCTGGTCCTGGTCCAGGTCCTGGATGTTGTTGTGGCTCTGGTCCCTGCTCTGATCCTGGTCCTGGATGTTGTTGTGGCTCTGGTCCCTGCTCTGATCCTGGTCCTGGTCCTGGATGTTGTTGTGGCTCTGGTCCCTACTCTGATCCTGGTCCTGGTCCAGGTCCTGGATGTTGTTGTGGCTCTGGTCCCTGCTCTGATCCTGGTCCTGGATGTTGTTGTGGCTCTGGTCCCTACTCTGATCCTGGTCCAGGTCCTGGATGTTGTTGTGGCTCTGGTCCCTACTCTGATCCTGGTCCTGGTCCAGGTCCTGGATGTTGTTGTGGCTCTGGTCCCTGCTCTGATCCTGGTCCTGGATGTTGTTGTGGCTCTGGTCCCTGCTCTGGTCCTGGTCCTGGTCCTGGATGTTGTTGTGGCTCTGGTCCCTACTCTGATCCTGGTCCTGGTCCAGGTCCTGGATGTTGTTGTGGCTCTGGTCCCTACTCTGATCCTGGTCCTGGTCCTGGATGTTGTTGTGGCTCTGGTCCCTACTCTGATCCTGGTCCTGGTCCAGGTCCTGGATGTTGTTGTGGCTCTGGTCCCTGCTCTGGTCCTGGTCCTGGATGTTGTTGTGGCTCTGGTCCCTACTCTGATCCTGGTCCAGGTCCTGGATGTTGTTGTGGCTCTGGTCCCTACTCTGATCCTGGTCCTGGTCCAGGTCCTGGATGTTGTTGTGGCTCTGGTCCCTACTCTGATCCTGGTCCTGGTCCAGGTCCTGGATGTTGTTGTGGCTCTGGTCCCTACTCTGGTCCTGGTCCAGGTCCTGGATGTTGTTGTGGCTCTGGTCCCTGCTCTGATCCTGGTCCTGGATGTTGTTGTGGCTCTGGTCCCTACTCTGATCCTGGTCCTGGTCCTGGATGTTGTTGTGGCTCTGGTCCCGATCTGATCCTGGTCCAGGTCCTGGATGTTGTTGTGGCTCTGGTCCCTGCTCTGATCCTGGTCCTGGATGTTGTTGTGGCTCTGGTCCCTACTCTGATCCTGGTCCTGGTCCAGGTCCTGGATGTTGTTGTGGCTCTGGTCCCTGCTCTGGTCCTGGTCCTGGATGTTGTTGTGGCTCTGGTCCCTACTCTGATCCTGGTCCTGGTCCTGGATGTTGTTGTGGCTCTGGTCCCTACTCTGATCCTGGTCCTGGTCCAGGTCCTGGATGTTGTTGTGGCTCTGGTCCCTGCTCTGGTCCTGGTCCTGGATGTTGTTGTGGCTCTGGTCCCTACTCTGATCCTGGTCCAGGTCCTGGATGTTGTTGTGGCTCTGGTCCCTGCTCTGATCCTGGTCCTGGATGTTGTTGTGGCTCTGGTCCCTACTCTGATCCTGGTCCAGGTCCTGGATGTTGTTGTGGCTCTGGTCCCTACTCTGATCCTGGTCCTGGTCCAGGTCCTGGATGTTGTTGTGGCTCTGGTCCCTACTCTGATCCTGGTCCAGGTCCTGGATGTTGTTGTGGCTCTGGTCCCTACTCTGATCCTGGTCCTGGTCCTGGATGTTGTTGTGGCTCTGGTCCCTACTCTGATCCTGGTCCTGGTCCAGGTCCTGGATGTTGTTGTGGCTCTGGTCCCTGCTCTGATCCTGGTCCTGGATGTTGTTGTGGCTCTGGTCCCTACTCTGATCCTGGTCCTGGTCCAGGTCCTGGATGTTGTTGTGGCTCTGGTCCCTACTCTGATCCTGGTCCAGGTCCTGGATGTTGTTGTGGCTCTGGTCCCTACTCTGATCCTGGTCCTGGTCCTGGTTGTTGTTGTGGCTCTGGTCCCTACTCTGATCCTGGTCCTGGTCCAGGTCCTGGATGTTGTTGTGGCTCTGGTCCCTGCTCTGATCCTGGTCCTGGATGTTGTTGTGGCTCTGGTCCCTACTCTGATCCTGGTCCTGGTCCTGGATGTTGTTGTGGCTCTGGTCCCTACTCTGGTCCTGGTCCAGGTCCTGGATGTTGTTGTGGCTCTGGTCCCTACTCTGATCCTGGTCCTGGTCCAGGTCCTGGATGTTGTTGTGGCTCTGGTCCCTACTCTGATCCTGGTCCTGGTCCAGGTCCTGGATGTTGTTGTGGCTCTGGTCCCTACTCTGGTCCTGGTCCAGGTCCTGGATGTTGTTGTGGCTCTGGTCCCTGCTCTGATCCTGGTCCTGGATGTTGTTGTGGCTCTGGTCCCTACTCTGATCCTGGTCCTGGTCCAGGTCCTGGTTGTTGTTGTGGCTCTGGTCCCTACTCTGGTCCTGGTCCAGGTCCTGGATGTTGTTGTGGCTCTGGTCCCTACTCTGATCCTGGTCCTGGTCCAGGTCCTGGATGTTGTTGTGGCTCTGGTCCCTACTCTGATCCTGGTCCAGGTCCTGGATGTTGTTGTGGCTCTGGTCCCTACTCTGGTCCTGGTCCAGGTCCTGGATGTTGTTGTGGCTCTGGTCCCTACTCTGATCCTGGTTCTGGTCCAGGTCCTGGATGTTGTTGTGGCTCTGGTCCCTGCTCTGATCCTGGTCCTGGATGTTGTTGTGGCTCTGGTTCCTACTCTGATCCTGTTCTGGTCCTGGTCCTGGATGTTGTTGTGGCTCTGGTCCCTACTCTGATCCTGGTCCTGGTCCAGGTCCTGGATGTTGTTGTGGCTCTGGTCCCTACTCTGATCCTGGTCCAGGTCCTGGATGTTGTTGTGGCTCTGGTCCCTACTCTGATCCTGGTCCTGGATGTTGTTGTGGCTCTGGTCCCTACTCTGATCCTGGTCCTGGTCCTGGTCCTGGATGTTGTTGTGGCTCTGGTCCCTACTCTGGTCCTGGTCCAGGTCCTGGATGTTGTTGTGGCTCTGGTCCCTACTCTGATCCTGGTCCTGGTCCAGGTCCTGGATGTTGTTGTGGCTCTGGTCCCTACTCTGATCCTGGTCCTGGTCCTGGATGTTGTTGTGGCTCTGGTCCCTACTCTGGTCCTGGTCCAGGTCCTGGATGTTGTTGTGGCTCTGGTCCCTACTCTGATCCTGGTCCTGGTCCTGGTTCTTGTTGTTGTTATGGCTCCGGTCCCTACTCTGATCCTGGTCCTGGTCCTGGATGTTGTTGTGGCTCTGGTCCCTACTCTGATCCTGGTCCTGGTCCAGGTCCTGGATGTTGTTGTGGCTCTGGTCCCTACTCTGATCCTGGTCCTGGTCCAGGTCCTGGATGTTGTTGTGGCTCTGGTCCCAGCTCTGATCCTGGTCCAGGTCCTGGATGTTGTTGTGGCTCTGGTCCCTGCTCTGATCCTGGTCCTGGATGTTGTTGTGGCTCTGGTCCCTACTCTGATCCTGGTCCTGGTCCTGGATGTTGTTGTGGCTCTGGTCCCTACTCTGGTCCTGGTCCTGGTCCTGGATGTTGTTGTGGCTCTGGTCCCTGCTCTGATCCTGGTCCTGGTCCAGGTCCTGGATGTTGTTGTGGCTCTGGTCCCTACTCTGATCCTGGTCCAGGTCCTGGATGTTGTTGTGGCTCTGGTCCCTGCTCTGATCCTGGTCCTGGATCAGTCATTTCCAGTTCAAACCAGTGGAACTCTGTCCCTTTGATCTGTTCAGTGTTTAGAAAGGCTAACGAGCTGATGATGATGATGATGATGATGTGATGAAGATGATGGACACCTGTGACACTGTTAAAATACAGCAGGAAAAGGCAAGTTGTAGGGCTCGAACAAATCACTGTCTTTAGGAAACCGTTTGACCAATTTAAAAAATTTAAAATCCGTGAGTGACAGCAGGCTTTGGAGATGTTAAGTCTCTATTTCTGTACACTTAAGTTAATATTTGAGGGCGATATGACGAAAGACATTTAATATGGGAAATTGACAGAAAATGAGTAGATTTCTGTAGGACTTGAGGTGATTTATGAGAAAATCATACTACCTATGGCAAAAACAACCAGATATTCTGAAAGTAGACAAGTAAACCCACATTTTAATGTATAATAATTTGTTGATGTTCATCAAACTGAGTGACAGTAGTTACAGTTTGAAGAAAAATTTCTCCTAATCCAAAAAGTGCTGACAGTTAGAGGGCGGTGATGACATCACTAGAGTGGGAGAGACGTTTGAGATTTTTGATCCACCTCCGAACAAAGTTGTCCTGCTCCCACAGTTTTCACAGCACATGTATGAATTATACATCTCTGATTAGGGATTTTTGTTAGCTTTCAGAAAGTGTAACTGATGTCTGTGTGACTTACGGTTCTCTCACAAATCGACCTAGTTGGCGCAGAACCTGCCTTTCTGCTCCTGTCTTTTTCATTATATTGTTGATGATTTTTTTGTCTGACGTCTGAAATGTTCCTCAAGTTTAACTCGTCATTTCTCAGGAATGGTAAAAGATATCAACAAGCTGAATCATACGGTAATAGTTGAATGTCTTGAGAGTTGTTTAAAAGCTGAATGAAGTTTCTAGGTTGAAGTATGCTGAAGTAGTTAAACTTGGAAAAAGAGTGGAATTATTAGAACAATTTGAAGAATTTCAATGTATTTCAATGGGCTGAAATAAAAGGTGAATAATTTTAAAAGTTTAAAAGATATCAATAAGAAAAGTCATAGCCGGCATGTCCTGAACGGTTTGAGGTATGATTTGTTGAAATCGGTTGAAAATTGTGGAAGAAGAAGCACGGCAAAGAGTGTAGGGAAGAAAAGCAATAAAGAAAAACAGGAAAACATTATTATTATTAGTTTGAATGCATTCAAACTAATAATATATAATAGTTTAGAATAGAATAGAAATCCTTAATTATCCCTCAGTGTGGAAATTCAGGTGCACCAGTGCAAATCAAAACATAAAGATTCACATAAATATAAATAACAAATAAGAATAACTACCTAACTGTAAAGTAATTTAGAGCATAAACAATAAGAACAGCATAAAAAATGACTGAACAATCATTAAAATGCCAGACTCGGATCTTGATTGACAGAAGGCTTCTGATCTAATGTCTCATAGAGGTCACTGTATAATACCCACTATATTAAATAGATACAGAAATGCAACACGTGAGGACATTGTCCTACGGGAGTCAAAAATGTCCTGCCTGAGACGCTCCAAGAGTTTTCACGAACACTTGAGTTAGGGAACACAAAAAACTAGGTAGGACTGGAGGGTTACACACAGTAGGATCCAACAAACTGACGAGACAGACAGACACGCAGATATTTGGAGGGAAGTGATGACGAGACAAGACACAGGTGACACAGGGACAAGACACCCTGTGGGAGACAAGAAGGGAAAACATTAAAACAAGGCAAAGACAGGACACCAGGGGGCGACATATGACAGAAGGTGTTCAGGGCTTGATAGCAGAGTGACCAGTGGCTTCAGCTGACCTGATTTGGACCAAAATATCAAAGTAGACGTGATGGGGCACTCAGAGGTAAAAGACAGTGTTTGGTTACTCAGTTTGACTTTAAAATGTTGATTTAATCAGTTCAAACAGAAGAACTGGACTCCCTCCTGCTTGAGGTCTGAACCCCACTCTGCTTCAGAACCAGATGCAGAGGACTGAACTGAACCAACTCAACACTAAGTCTTCTGTCATTACTCAACTTGAGCTAACAACACAAAATGTCAAACTCAAACAAATAAATGCAACCTGCAAGGTTTTGATTACACTCAGTAATAAGATTCTCCTTCAGGCAACCAAATTCTAAGTCAACAACCACCCAAAATAAAAAGAATAAACAACCACACCTCAGCACCAACGTCATGGTTTGACCTTCTGTGTTTCCTCTCAGATGTCTCCAGATTTCAGGTTGCTGTTTTCTTCTCTGACAGGTTATTTGACTGTTTCTGTGGAGCCTCTTCCTCCGGTTGTTATCGGAGACACAATAACACTCAGGTGCAGCTTTAAAACGGATGGGAGCCTTCAAGAGATTGTCTGGTTTCAGGTGAGCACACAATGGAAGCTGAGTCTGTATGGAACATTTGAACATAGGAAACAGATCTCAGATGTATAAACTTTAGGTATCAGGTGACGAGTTAACAGCATGTGTGGCTAACCCAGGGGTTAAAGTTCTCCATCATGGGGACGGAATTCCGTCAATTGGGACAAAAGAAGTCTGGAGTATGACACTGTGAAGAAAGCGGTCTTAAAGGCGTTTGGGCTGGTGCCTGAGGCCTATCGGCAGAAGTTTAGACCCCTAAACAAAACCGCCCACCAGACGTTTGTTGAATTTGCGCGGGAGACACACCCCTGTTCTCTGCTCGCTGCCTGGGGCCTGGAGTGGAGCGGGCCGTCTGGTCGGGGTCTGCGGTGGGGGGCTGCTCGGCTGCGGCGGGGTGCGCGGTGGTCTGCTTATCCCCACTTCAGTAAGGGAGGGACCATCTTCTGGATCTCAGGGCCGGCTTCACCCTTAGGGCGCTGGTCCCTGGTCCTGAACATAGAGAGTGCATGGGGAGCGAGAGTGGGTGTACAGCGTCTATTGTGTGTCTTGGTGTGTTTGCAGGAATGTGTGTGTGCACGCATGAGGGAGGGAGAGTGATTGTGTCTGTGTGTGACTGTTTTTCTGTCAGGTTTCGTCCCCCCCCCCCTCTCTCTGTGACATGCTAGGCCCTCCTCAGCAGAGACTATCCTCCCTGGCTGCGCCTCGGCATTGGTGGTGCCTTTCTCCAGGGGCGTGCTGGGGTGTCTCGGGGTCTGGGGCTGGGGGCGTCTGCCTGCTCTTCTTCCTGTGGCGGCCTGGTGGGATCTGGGCCCCCGGGGGTGGTCGGGCCTCTGCTGGGGCCGGTTCGCTCCTGGGTCTCGGGTCTCTGGTTCCGGCTAGATCTACCCTGGATGGCCGGCTGCAGGCGGTGCCTGTGAGCTCCTAGCCGCGACCCCCCAGGGGCTCTAGCGCGGCGACTGCCGGGGGCCCACGTGGGATGAGCCTCTGCGCCCTCTGGGGGAGAGTTTAGCGACTGCCCTGACGGCGATCTCCCTGGGGTGTCCGTGCCCTGGGTGGCCTCTGGACGTCTGGGGCCTGGACCTCCTCTGCGTCCTCCGTGGGCCTTGGGGGCGGGTCTGTGGCTCCTCGAACTTATTATTGAATGTTTCAATAGAGAAACCTTACATAAACAAGCGCGCATATACACACAGGTGATCACAAGGTGCTCACATAAAGACGACTCAGGTGTTTTCAGACACATTGACTGGGGCTGTGGTTGACACTGAACTCTCTTGAACTGGTGTATACGTATACATTTGAAGAATATCACAACTGTTGTGTATTCAGATGCTGTTTGTTGCTGTTGTATCTTTTCTCCTGTTTTGTTTGTTTGTGCTTTATTTACAGGTCTAGAAGTGGACTCTTCACGTCTCTTGTTCTCTTCTTTTTCTGTTTACTTTCTCCCCCATCCCTCTTTCTGTACCCTTCCCTTCACTTTCAGGCTCCGTGTCCAATCAACCATAAAAACATTCTAATAAAGATTTTGGGGGTTATATTTAAACAAAAATCAGGAGGAGTTTTATAGCAGTGGCTGTAACCTCTCACCTTGTTTTTGGCACTCAGACATGATTCTGTTTGCTCCACAGCCAGACAGGACACGGGGTTAAAAAAAAAACAAAAAAAGAATTTGCGCGGGAGAAAAGAGTGTTACATAACAAATGGTGTCAGTCCTGTGACGTGAAAACACTTGTGGATTTACGTGAACTGATCATGTAAATAGAGGATGTGATAGAGGAATTTAAGAACTGCTTGCCCGACCGCGTGGTGATTTATTTAAATGAGCAGAAAGCGGCCTCGCTCTCAGAGGCTGCTCTGTTGGCTGATGAGTTTGTGTTGATCCATAAAGATGTGTTCTGCCCCTCGGTGCCGGGTTCTGGTGTCCTGGACCAGGATGCACGGTCCCCGGTTTCTGTGAGACGATCTGTGTCGCCGGCTGTTCGTGAATGTTTTGATTGTCATGAGCGGGGCCATCTGATTGCTGTGTGCCCGCCCGGTGCGTAAATGTAAAGACGCTGCAGACAGCAGGCCTCCGGTTGGTGTGGCCCTGATGAAAACTGAACCGTCTCCTGAGTCCTCCTTGACTGTGGGTGTGGGACGCGGTACGGGAGCCCAGGTGGACCCACAGTTTCTGCCGTTTATTTCAAAAGGCTTTGTGTCCATAACCGGTAAGGATGAGGATAGAGTGCCGGTCACGATCTTTAGGGATACAGGCGCCCATAACTCCATTTTGTTGGATTCAGTGTTGCCTCTGTCTGATAAAACTTCCTGTGGTTCTGATCTGTTGGTGTGGGGTATAACGATGAGTGTTGTGAAGGCCCCTGTGCACAGGGTGCATTTATACTCCTCGCTGGTCAGGGGTTGTGTTACAGTGCGCCCAGATTTACCACTAGATGGGGTGTCTTTTATTCTTGGAAACGACCTGGCTGGGGGTCAGGTGTTCCCTCCCCCAGAGGTAGTGGATCTTCCTGGAGAGTCTCCTGCGCCTTCCCCGTTGACGGTCTCTCCAGTGTGTGCGACCTTTGTGACCACTCATGGTGGTGATGATGTCGACGCCTCTCTTTTCCCTGAAGCGTTCAGTGGCGGGGGTGGGAAATGTGGGGCCTCTGATCTGTTTCCTGCTGGTCTTGCGTTGAGGTTAAGTGTGGATCGCTGCGTGCTTATTAAAGCTCAGGAGGGTGATCGGTCACTGGCTACGTGTTTGTCTTCTGTTGTGGCTGTGGGAGGGTCCACCACATCGGTGACGTATTTCAGGAGAAATGGAGTCTTGATGAGGCGGTGGTGTCCTAAGTCCAGTGGACGGCGTGGTGTTGATCAGGTGGTGGTGCCAACTGATTTCCGTTCTCTGGTGTTCAGACTGGCACATGATGCCACTTTAGTTGGTCATCCGGGGGTGAAGAAGACGTATAAACGGGTGTTACGTGACTTCTTTTGGCCCGGCCTTAAGTCTGATGTTGTTAGATATTGCCGGTCTTGTCCTACATGTCAGACTGTGGGGAATCTGGAGCAACATGTCCCTCCAGCTCCCCTGAATCCTGTTCCAGGTGTACGTCTCCATCGCGTTTGTCGGTTGGCTCATGGTGGACCCTTGGTGCGTGCTCACTCTACAGTGGGGGGGCCTTCACCTTAACAGAAGGAAAACATATCACCATTGTCAGCCTGGCGACCAGGTTTTGGGTTTTAACAGGAGGTACTGAGTGTCATAGTGGATGTGTCGTCCAGGGTTTAGGGGTTGACTCTGCTAATTAAACGTCATGGGATGTTTAATCTTTTTGGGTGGGGAGGTGTTACGACTGTGGTCGTATTTGTGTGTGTGTGTGTATGTTTCTCCTCTCCTTACAGGCGCTGTCTTGCGTGATCAGGCCGACGCGTGCCAGGTGTCCTGTCAGCTGTGGTGATTGCGGAGTGACAGCGACTGGGACTAAGTGACGAGGGCATAAAGACTTCATGGAGAGGAGGAAGGCATCCATCCTCCACCGGTCCCAAACAGCCGCGTTTAGATTATGATTTGAGTTAATTGTTCTTGTGTTTATTAGTAAGGGTGGATTGCCATTTATGTTCATGCCGTTTTCTCCTGTTTTCGGTAGGACAAGGAGGTAAGACAATGTCTTTATTTTATTTTTTCAGGAAAGAACGGGGATTTTGAGTTAGAGGGTGTTTTGTTAGTTGTTTTGGCCTGGGTCCACCCTGAAGTTTTGTTAGGTATTAGAATGAGAGAAACATTGACCATTATTATTTGTATTGACTTTTTTTGTTATATAAATTAAACATTGAATTATTCATTTCTATACACTGGTCTTGTGGATGTGTTTTGGGTTCTCGGGAGGATGGATCACGGTCATGTTACGCTCGCCCTCCTAGACCAGGCGTAACAACTCATACATAAATAAAGATACATGAAAGTAATGAAGGTCATGGGTGCGAATTTCCAAGCAGCGTTCTATGGCGCGCTGCTCAGGAACGGGTCCTGTACTAGACTGGCCAAAGCCATGGCACGCCCACGGCGCAGTGCTGACATCTCCAGTGTTCAGCCTTTAGCGTGGACGGAGGTGGCGAGTCTCCACCAATACCCAGCAGAATTAACGCTGCATCCCCACCAATAAAAATACAGCATCGCAGTGAAACGAGGTGCTGAGTGAGGAGCTGTGTCCAGGTGAAGGAGGCGTGATCTGGATAGACCGGTCCAGAACCAGCCTCTCAGTCCAGGATGTACGCTAGCGGTTAGGGTGACCAGATGTCCTGTTTGTGTGGGATTGTCCCGTATTTTCATCACTTTTCATGTTCGACAAACTGAGACACTGTCCTGCATTGACCCTTTACCACCAAGCGTCCTCGACGCATGTCTTCACTCCACAATAGTTTGTGCTATAAAAAGTTCAAACGGTTTTTGAAAGAAGAGAAGTTTCTCTCTCAGCTCAGAAAAGTGTCATTATGGTTATTTACATTCTGCAGTTAGACGAGTCGCCTCCTCCTCACACTCGAACGTGTCAGACAGGAGAAAGAGGAATGAACCGCGGCCTAGCCGTAGAGCAACCGCGTTTCATATTGAAGACCTCAGTTCAATTCCTGGTCTGAGCATTCAACAAATCAAAATGTTATTTTTCTTCAAGAAAATTAATTCTTTATATTGTTACATTGATTTTGTGTATTTTACTACAAGCGGTCCGTGCTTCCTCCACTTGCATAGCAGTCTGCTATAACCCCTGGGCTAACCACGACGAGCTCAGAATAACTGCTATGATATGTTACAAACTTACCCAACAGCTGTTCCTAAAGGTTTGCTCCTCCTCAGTGCAAAAAACAACAACATTCCTGTAGAAACATTTAAAAATCAAACTCCGGTTTCCCACACCAGAGACAGTGTCTAGACCACTACACCAGTGATTCCCAACCAGGGCTACACGTTCCCCTAGTGGTACGTGAGCGCATTACAGGGGGTACATGGAAACATTTAAGATTTAATTTAGGCATGCACATCACAGAAGATCTCTCCTGGTCCAACAACACCACAGCATTGGCCAAGAAAGCACAACAGCGCCTCTACTTTCTCCGGAAACTGAGAAGAACAAGAGCTCCAACACCCATCATGCACACCTTTTACAGCGGCACCATCCTGAGAGAGCTTCCTGTCCAGCTGCATCACGGTGTGGTACGGCTCCCGCACCGCGTCCTGCCGGAGGGAAGACACTCCAGCGCATCGTGGGAGCAGCTGAGAAGATCATCGGCGTCTCCCTCCCCTCCCTCCAGGACATCTACGACACCCGCCTCACCCAGAAAGCTCTCAGGATTACTCCTGATCCAACTCACCTGAACCAGAGCTTCTTCACACAATCACAGTACATCCAGTCCACGCACGCAACTCACACATACCCTGTAGGGGTGCAACGGGTCACAATCAATAGCTTATAATCAAAATCATCATCACCCCCCCCCCCCCCCCACAGCGTGCAGACCAGAGACCAGGTCCAGGTTCTCCCTTGAGAACCTCTGATGAAAAACTGTGTCCACCCTGTTCCCAGATAACAGCATTCACTGTGTCCTGGTCAGACAACAATAAGGTGCTGGAATGTGTAGCCTAATGAATAATAAACCCAGCTGTTATCAGTGCAAAGAGAAAAAAGTCCTAAATAAGGAGTAGATGAAGGACAGACTAGAGTTAGACTGATTCTAAAGAGCTCCATGTTTGTTAGAACTAAAGGAGGTCTACTCACTTTTTATTTTCAGATTGATGATTTCATTTCATGGCTGATTGTTTCTGAGCTCTATATAAATAGTGAAAAGAATCAAATGTTTGAGAATTAAATGTTCAAGTTAGGGAGAGTCAATAAATGATTAGTGTTTAATAGTTATGTGTGTTCTATGTTTGAAGAATCAACACATCTGACTACTTGAGGTCTGAGAAAGTGGCTCAGGGGGTTCGCAGGTCGGGACACACTGCTCTACACTACAGCTCAGCTGTTCTGACTTGGCTCTGTTTCTTTGACTCTGTGGGTCATTCCACCTTAAGAATATTCTTTAAAGTAAATTAAAATAAAGTCATATATTTTTTACTAGCCAGACCACACCAGGCACCAGGCTCTAGCCATTAGCCTGGCCAGCCAGACTCTAAACGTGGATAGAGGATATGTGGACAGTCTGCAGAGCAGAGCTCACGGTCTACTTCACTAGACTATCGATCCACATCTAGCCTGGGCCTGTCTGAGGGGCGGGGCCAGACCATGTATGTAAATTCACATTGTGACGTAGATCTGTGACCAGATTCAAACCCTAGAGCTAAAACTGGATAAAACTCCTTTTTTAAATCCCAGGAGAACCAGAGAAAAGACCTGCAGTGACCTGTTAGAATCCAAAACCACACCTCTATGTCTATGTCCTAACTTTCTATTTTTTAAACAAATCTGCTTATGTTATAATTTATGTTTATGAATTCTTGATGTTGTCCGGTAAAGCTTATCTTGAAAGGCGCTGTGTGAGTAAAGGTTTACGGTCAGATCCTCTGCTTGTTCCTCGTGTCGTTGTTGCTCCTGTTCCCGTCACTAAAGCCACTTTCCTCATTCTGCACTTTGAGTCCTGCACAACCAAACGGTGACACAAGGAAAGGAAAGTGCTTTGTCCAGTTCTTGGTGTGCTGGTGTCACTGGAACTACTTTTTTATTTTAGCAACGGACTTAAATTACAACTTCCTGTTTTGAAGAACGTAGAAGGATAAAAAACCTGGACTGGATCATGTCTGGGCACGGACTGGATTCTTGAGACATTGTTTAGACCTGAAAGGATGAATTCAACCAGATTAAAGACTTTTCCAGGATTAGTTTCCTAATACTTTACTATACTTCGAAACACAGAATGTTGCCTCTGATTTACTTTCTAAAGTCAAATCAAGACATACGTCGTTTCCTGTACTGCAGTAGGTCATTCTTTACTCATTCTGCAAAGCAAACTCTGCTCAAAATGGCAATCCTTCACATTTTAGATTACTGTGTAAAAAATGCACTTTGTGTCCATCCTGTCTTCAAAATGGCTTCATCTTTATTTGAAGCTGATGGCTGAAGTGAACTTGTGAGGTTTTTTTCTTGAAGGAGTGTCAGAAGATGATGAGATACATGAGAGTCACATCCTCATGAAACAAACGAGATATGAAGTAAAGACAACTTTCATCTGATGCTTTTGTTTGTTTTCTGTTTTGTAGGTCATAGAAGGAGCCAGTGTAAAGCACCAGATTTTCTCCTTCGATGTCACGTTCAACAGTAGTTACTCTCACATGGAGGACACGCCCAGACGGGAAGAGCTGGTCTACCACTCCACAGTACGGTGAGATGGATGGGTCCATTTAAATGAGGAGGTCACAAAGAGTCACAGGGTTAGCATGGACCCTAAACTATCCCAGGTACGGAACCCCAGTCCCCCAGCGGGAGCCAGCCCCTCGGGTTCAGTCTGTTAGGAAAGCTCTGGAGTTAGAATGTCATGAGGGGTTTCTTTTTTCCAGGTGAAACATTGACAACAAGATTGAGTTACATTTATATTTCAAATATGACAAACTGCTTTCACAGTATTGTGTCTGTACAGTTTAAACATCATCAGCTCTCTGCCTTTAAAATAACCCTCTATGTGCCGTTTTACTTTGAGCACCAACAGCTCTAAGCTGCCTCCCCCTGCCCCCTCACATGGTCCAGAAACAAACGAACAGCTCTGGTTCGGCGTGCGTGAGGTCGCTCTGTAACCACACAGCGCTGCACCCCAGACACGTCCCCGCCTCCTGAACGGGATCGAGAACTGGCGCTGCAGCTGAGACCCGAACCAGGTCCACCAGAAACCAGAGAGTTACTCTAGAGGGTTCAGGGTGGAGAAGCACAGGAGATAAATCCCCAGCAGTAATCACACCTGTGCTCTCTGAAAAAGTAAATACATCTACATACAGTCAGTGCATCCTGAACTTACTGTGTAGAAATCTGGTGATCAACATGTAAACACGTTGGTTATTTTAGAAAAAGAGCACTGACGATCATCAGTAACAGATCCCTCTAACAACATTATTTATCAAATATAAAATACTGATATTTCATCATTTAGTTGACTTGAAAAAATCAGAACAAAGACCTTCACATTTAATACACTGTGTCCTGTTAGTCAGGTAATATGAGAACCATGCAACTGATTGTTCTGACAGTCCAAGACTAAGAAATCTGTTTATGAAGACAGCATGGTCAGCGGTGTCGAAGGCTTTAGACAGCTCTATAAAACGTGAAGCACATGACTGTTTAAGGTTACGGTCACATTACATTACCGTTACAGTACGGTCTGAGAGAGGAGTGAAAGAAGACATCTATGTCAAACGTGAAGAACCAGCTTTAACCAGAGGAGGACTCAGATTTCATCTCTCCACCTCCTACCAGTCTGCTCTGAACTTCATTCTCTCCTCTGATCAGAACACCTCACCAGGACTCCAGCTGAATACAGTGGAGCGAACACCTCCTCAAGGGGGAGAAGGAGGTGTGTCACAGACAGAGGAAGAGAAGACTCTCTCTCCTTTACTACAGACAGAACTGACAAAGCTACTGGGATGAGCAGAAACGTCTTCAGAGAACCAAAGAAGTCCAGTTGTCTTTATTTAAAACCCTTTGTTGGATCATCATGACCTGATGACTGAGAACCTTCACCAGCACACATGACTGTTTATTATCAAGTGCCACAATAGTATCATTCACCCCCTTCATAGTAGCTGTGATAGTACCGATTCTAAAGCCTGATTGAAATTTAGACTATAACAATAAATAGAAACAGAACAAAACCACAACAACTGACCTGTAGCTTAGCTCAGCTGGGAGACCTGACTCGAGTCCCAGACCGTTTTAAATGTTCCGATAGGAATTTTTGTCTTTCCTGTTTTTTTGTTGTTGTTTTTTTTTTGCAGTGAGGAGGAGAGAGCAGTTGGGTACGTTTGTAACTTATTTTTGCTGCAATATTAGCAGGTATGCTGAGGTCTTTGTGGTTAGCCACACATGCTAACATTATCATAGCAACTCCTACGATCTGCTTTAGCCCCGGTTCAGGTGTCACAGCAGAACAACGGGTTCATTTCATTACTGTTCTTTAAATGTAAGGATTACACTGCTGTTGCATTACTTTTAAGTTACTCTCACCAAAACAACTGTAAATATGGATTTGACATCTAAATGAGCTCATTCACATCCAGTGGAAGGGAGTGAAATGAACCTCGGAGAAAATGGTGTGTGTGTGTGTGTGTGTGTGTGTGGGTGTGTGTGGGTGTGTGTGTGTGTGTGTGTGTGTGTGTGTGTGTGTGTGTGTGTGTGTGTGTGTGTGTGTGTGTGTGTGTGTGTGTGTGTGTGTGTGTGTGTGTGTGTGTGTGTGTGTGTGTGTTGTGTGTGTGTGTGTGTGTGTGTGTGTGTGTGTGTGGGTGTGTGTGTGTGTGTGTGTGTGTGTGTGTGTGTGGGTGTGTGTGTGTGTGGGTGTGTGTGTGTGTGGGTGTGTGTGTGTGTGTGTGTGTGTGTGTGTGTGTGTGTGTGTGTGTGTGTGTGTGTGTGTGTGTGTGTGTGTGTGTGTGTGTGTGTGTGTGTGTGTGTGTGTGTGGGTGTGTGTGTGTGTGGGGGTGTGTGTGTGTGTGTGTGTGTGGGGGTGTGTGTGTGTGTGTGTGGGTGGTGTGTGTGTGTGTGTGTGTGTGTGGGTGTGTGTGTGTGTGTGTGTGTGTGTGTGGGTGTGTGTGTGTGGGGGGGTGTGTGTGTGTGTGTGTGTGTGTTTGTGTTTGCGTGCGCGTGTGTGCGTGTGTGTGTGTGTGTGGGAGTGTGTGTGTGTGTGTGTGTGTGTGTGTGTGTGTGTGTGTGTGTGTGTGTGTGTGTGTGTGTGTGTGGGTGTGTGTGTGTGTGTGGGTGTGTGTGTGTGTGTGTGTGTGTGGGGGTGTGTGTGTGTGTGTGGGTGTGTGTGTGTGTGTGTGTGTGTGGGGGTGTGTGTGTGTGTGTGTGGGGGGGTGTGTGGGTGTGTGTGTGTGTGTGGGTGTGTGTGTGTGTGTGTGTGTGTGTGTGTGTGTGTGTGTGTGTGTGTGTGTGTGTGTGTGTGTGTGTGTGTGTGTGTGTGTGTGTGTGTGTGTGTGTGTGTGTGTGTGTGTGTGTGTGTGTGTGTGTGTGTGTGTGGGGGGGTGTGTGTGTGTGTGTGTGTGTGTGTGTGTGGGTGTGTGTGTGTGTGGGGGTGTGTGTGTGTGTGTGTGTGTGTGTGTGTGTGTGTGTGTGTGTGTGTGTGTGTGTGTGTGTGTGTGTGTGTGTGTGTGTGTGTGTGTGTGTGTGTGTGTGTGTGTGTGTGTGTGTGTGTGTGTGTGTGTGTGTGTGTGTGTGTGGGTGTGTGTGTGTGTGTGTGTGTGTGTGTGTGTGTGTGTGTGTGTGTGTGTGTGTGTGTGTGTGTGTGTGTGTGTGTGT
>SSNR01000621.1:143610-226758 GCA_006937965.1 Callopanchax toddi | reverse complement strand
GGGTGGTTATGGGGAGGAGTCATGCTCTGATTGGTCAAGGGGCGTGGAAAGGGGGCGGGGCTATGGGAGGAGTCGCTCTCTGATTGGTCAGGGGGCGGGGAAAGGGGGCGGGGCTATGGGAGGAGTCGCTCTCTGATTGGTCAGGGGGCGGGGAAAGGGGGCGTGGTACCTGTCAAAATGAGTTTGACGAAAGGTGGACCCTACTTCTCTCTAGGATAGTATAGCTGTTGAGCTGTGCCCACTTACCATATGATGTCACAGACACCACAGTTATTATTTGATCTGTCTGATTACCACTGATGCTGTTTCAAAGGATAAACCATTAAAATAAAATAATTATGAAGCTTGATTTGTCCTGAGCTCATAACTGTGAAGGTTTTTACTGCTGGTGTTTTAAAGGATCATCAGAGGGTTGAACTGCTTCTGTGAGGGAATCATCCTGTAAACCACAGGGCGGTTCTGGTTAATCAGTCAACACCAGAAGTTCATCTAGAACTGGTTCACTCTGGAAGTCAGTCCCATTCAAGCTAATCAACATTAGCCAAAACTCATTCACTCATACAGTGTTCACTCTGTAGGGGACAAGGACCAGTGTTTCACATTTCCAAATGCACCTGAATGCAGCGTATCTACCTAGCTACCTACTAGCTCCTACCTTCGCCTGCACTTCACTCTATGCTGGTATTCTTTATTATTAGGATTTGTAATTTGCTTTGGATAAAATACATCAACATAAACAGACATCAACATAGAGATAAACATATTATTAACTTAGATCACAGACAGGTGCTGACTTCAGCTCATCAACACTAAAACCATCTCTCTTTGTCTCTTTCTAATAAAACAGATTGATCTGATTTACTGTTTGAACCTGAATTATTTCAGTTTAAAGTTTAAAAAGTAAAAACTATCTATGAAATGATAAACGAGGTTATCAAGTAAAAAAGTACAAATGTTTCTTTAAAATGAACTAATACCAAATAAAAGAAATGAAGGATATAAAAGAACAGAAATGTAAAGATAAAAATACAAAGCTTAAGAAAATTATATAAATACTAAATAAACAAAATAAAAAAAAATGTAAAAGAACAACAACAACAATTTAAAATGTTTAAAAAGATTAACAAAATAATATAAAAAAGTTCAAGAAAATAAAAACAAAAGCATCTGTAAGGTTATAAAAAAGCATAAACTTTTAAACTAAACGAAATAGAATTTTTAAAATGAACAAAAAGTCCTTTTATTAACATTAATGATGATATCAGTGACTTCCTTTATAAATTATTTGTTTTATAACATTTTTTAACATTTTAGAGCTAAAATCAGAATTTTCTTCAACAGTCACTTCAGCCTCTGAGGTTTTTAAGCTCCCTGATTAGAACCAAACGGCCCCAAATCACCACATTATGAACTTAAAACGGTTTTATTCAAGGTGTGTAAGTTAAAGGGTTAAAGTAATAATTCATCCAGTTATGGGTCACATGTTCATGTGGGGTCTGTAGTGCTATAAGTGTTATTTATCTAGAGACTGAGCAGATCCAGTGAATCAAACAGGACCAACGTATTCAGAAACCCTCTCCACTAAATCCTCCTCAGGAACACGATCTGCCCAGCATGCTGGAAGGAATCTGACACAAAGGCATTTCCAGCAACTCTCTGCCTCAAAGCAATGTTTCCAGCCAGTGGAGCATCAGCATCTGCCTCCAGTGAAGACAATGTCCTCATTGACTGGAGTCACCTGGTCTGGACGCTGCTCAGAGAAGATGTCCAGGGGCGGACTGCACACTGGTCTTGTGGGCGGATGTGAGTTTTATCAACGAGAGAAATGCGGTCACGTGGAAACGCAGGACCTCCAGCTGAAGGGGACGGAGGGTTTGGATGCTTTGGTTGAACCGTTTTAAAATCAACTCTGAAAAAATGAGACGCAGAGAAGTTTAAAACTCAGCATCAGGACCAGGTGATGTTAGAGGTTGGGTTTTAAACCTCAGCAAGCTCAGACTCAGAAAACGCTCCAGACTGGACACATGAAGCGTTCTCCTGTGTGATCACAGTGTGTAATCAGAAAACCGGATTCACTGTGATTTTAGGGCAGAATTCATGAATCATTTCCTGCTCATTAAAACAATTCTCCAAACTATGAGCTACATCTTAGTGGAGCAGCTCGAAGAGGACGAACATCTTCAGACCTGAGAGAAGAGAAGCCCTCAGTGCAAACATCTTCAGCACTTTATTAACTGAACAACTAACGACTACACTTCTACTGAATCAATCTTTTATATGAGCATTATCATTTTATTTATGTACACTTGTTTATTTTTTTACCTTTATACTGTTTAATGTGTGTTTGTGTGTGTCTGTCTGCAGTTGGAACACTACCTGTTCTGTGTATATATATGTGTGTGTGTGCATGCATGTGTAGTATATTGAGAGTTTATTTATTTTATATATACAGTATATGTTAACACACAGTAAATAACCCAGATTTCTAAATAAACTCCTCCCTCCTCCAGTCTCCAGACTTCCACGCTCTGAGATTAGGACCTGGGGGAACGAGCTCTGAGTCTAAAGGAATGCTAATGATTTCTAAGCCAAATCAAGCAGTCATAAAAGTCTGTTTCACCCTTTCTTTTCTCGTGACTCCACTGAGGTATGTGTGATTCTCTGAGTAGAAAAACACACCTAGTTAAGATGGCTGATAAACTACAAGGAGTGTGTGTGTGTCACTGTGACAGCACATGCGTAAATATATTTTTAAAATACTTCATACTGACTGACTATATTTCATTTTTTGTGCAGTTCTGATTTGCAGCCTAAACCTGAAATGTTTTTAAAAAAAAGTTTTAAAAAGTTGGGAAAGTAACAAAACATTCAAATGTTTAAAAAGAAATGAATGATTTCAAACTACTGAAAACCTGAAACTTTTTAAAAAATGTTGCAAATGAGGTGAATATAGATATATCAGTGGACGATTGGGAAAATATAATGGAACAACAGTAGCGGACAACATGTTCCTTGACATGGAGAGAACATGGGTGGAAGAACATTATAAGATTTTTTAGAACACCAGTACAGACAAAATATCGTGACACAAAGTGTTGGAGGTCATGTAAACACGAGAAGGCTGACCATTTCCATGTTTTTTGGGGATGTCCCTCCATCAGTAGTTATTGACATGAGATTAGGCGATGTATGAATAGGGTCCTGAGGGTGGACTTTCCACACAATTTTGCAACACTATACTTGGGGAAATTAGATGTGAACTTTACAAGAAAGGGGGACAGAGGTATGAATCGCATAATGCTAACTGCAAGCAAAAAAGCTATAACAAGAAAATGGATGAAAAAGGAGGTACCTACAGTTGAAGACTGGATTGAAGTAATTAAAAATGTTTATGTGATGGAAAAGCTAACATCCTCCTTAAGACTGGAGACGGGGAGATTTGATGAAACCTGGAAAAACTGGATTGAATACATAAAACCATTTAGGCCAGACTTCATTTGAGAGGCTCACTAGGGGAAGAGAGGAGAAAGAGATCTAAAAAAAAAAAAAAAGGCAATCCCTTGTATAAAGCTACTGTGTTTAGGTTATGTTATTAGGGCGTGCTATGCGAAGCAAGCACAACTACTCTCCACCTAGGAAAAGTGATGTCTAGGTAGTTTTATTATTCTTCCGTCAACTTTAATGCGGCCCGCACGGAGGGTTGCATCATGTGTCTAGAAACTCCATTCAAAGTTTAAACGGGTCACAAGACTTTGGACTATAACATTTGGAAGAATTGTGTTGATAGCTTTTACCGTTTTCCTAAAATCGCGAGAGAAGTTTGATGAAGAAATCAGAGTCTGACAGAAAAAAAATCATCTCCGTTTACATGTAAATTGACAGGATTTTAGGGGGGGTTCTGGACCTATGAGGGCCATTTCTGAGAAAACCGTAGGTCCTAGAGAAAAATAATTTGGGTTCAAATGAAGCAGACAAAAAAAGCTACCAAATGAGATAAAAATCATGGCTGTACTCCAAACGGTTTGGGAGGTACACGACGTTGTTTGTGAGTGAAAGACTTATCTCAGACACCCTCACTCTGGGTCATGTGACCTAGAGGGTGACGAAGCAGAATTTTAAACGTTGTCATCATGAACAACATCGAATATTTCCTACACCGTTTGGTCTACAGTCATAAATTTGACCTCTATGATTGGGGTTTTTTGTCTGCTTTCCGGTGAAGTGATTCTCATGTCTCTGTGACCTACGGTTTGCTCATAAGTTGCCAGTGAAGGTTGAGAGGAGCCACGAAAAAAGGTCTCTTTTCCATGTTATTTCATCTGGATCTCTGTCTTTCAACACTTTGATGTCTTGTGAAATCGAATCGTCATTATTCGGACATAAAACATAGGACACGCATGAAATTCGGGACTATTGACCATGAAAGCCTCCTGCTTCTAACGGTGTTGAATTTTTTGGATTGGTCTTATACTTTTCGAATGGGAAGATGTTATTTGAGCAGAGTGATTTTCTGTTTAAACTGCCATTTCTACATAAGTTCAGCGGCATGAGGCGTGCATGTGATCACTGCATGACAGGGAAATGGATCGTTCTGATTGGCTAATGCTGTTCTCATTCTTTCTAATGGAAGAGTTCAGATTACATTTGATTAGAACAGTATCAGGCAGAACCAGCAGCTGGACCAGGACCAGAACCAGACCCAAGAAAAGAACCAGAACTTGGATCAAGATCAGGACCGGGACCAGGACCAGATTCATGGTCCTGGACTAGAACCAGATCCAAACATAGAGCCAGGTCCAGACTCAAGACCCACAACCATATAGGAATTTAGCTATGCCCTGGTCCTGTTATGGACCTGGACTAGATTCTGAACTAGAACCAGGACCAGACTTAGGACCACAAACAGACCGGGACCAGACCTGGGACTAGAAACAGAATGGGGGTCCAAGAATAAAACTAGAACTAGAGCCAGGTCTAGATTCAGGAATATGACCAGGACTGAAACTTTGTCTAGAACTCTGTCCTGTCCCGGATCTGGTCCTGTTCTCGAGTCTGGACCTGATTCTGGTTCTGGACTGGGACTGGATACAGAAATAGAACCAAGACTTGTGTAGGAAGCTGGACAAGACCTTTTAAGCACATAAATGGAACAGAATCTGACTCAGGAACAGCAGCTTGACCAGAATCAGACCAGAAACCAGGTCTAAACCCTGAACCAGGACCAGATATGAACCAGAACCATATGCTAACATTAGCATTAGCATGCTAACATGCTTAAGCTAACTTTCAAGTATTGACATGATAATGATGAAATTTTTACACTTTTAGCATGGCAACACATCATACACAGTGTTAGCATGTTAGCATGCTAATGCTAGCATGTTAACTTAAAGTTGAATTGTTGCGCATTTCGCACGTGACTGAGAGATGGAACCCAGACAAGTTATATATCAAATCGATCGGCTCATTAATGTGATGTTTGGTTGAAAATCCCATAGTGTTTCGATCAACTATCGCAAAGATATCCACAAAAGACTATGAGAGAAATGGCGTAAAAATGGATTAGCCCTTTGAATTTCAACTAAAACTTACTGATGTTTGAGAGCCTGCCATTTCAACACACTTTAACCTAGAAACATCATTCTTGGTTTAAAATAGTCATGGGACTTTGGACTAGAAAATATTGAGGAACCATGTTGATTTCACTGATGCCGCCGGTAGCACGCCCTCTCAAAGTTTCTTCAGGAACTTTTCTAGGTTACGTTTACTATCGTAACTTTAATGCGGCCCGCACAGAGAAGTCCACCCACACAAATTATACATCAAAACGACCGGCTCGGTCCCACGAGGTGTGCTATTACTTTTATAAGCATTTGGAGTTACCATGGCGATGTAAATGGCAAATAACCAGGCTCATAGAAGCACAATGAAATGAATGAGGTTCGCTTCACTTTCTGATGTTTGAGAGCCTCCTGCTTGGAGACAATAACACCTAGAAATCTCATTCAAACTTTAAATAAGCCATAAGACATTGGACTCTAACATATTGAGGAACCATTTTGATATTTTTAACCATACCAGGTAAACACTGCTGCCGCCGGTAGCACGCCCTCTCAAAGTTTCTTCAGGAACTTTTCTAGTTGTTCATTGTTCTTGAATAACTGGGAAGAATAATTACACTGGTATAGTTGATGTTTTGTTTAACATTGAAATGACAGAATTTGAAAGGCCATAGGAGACTAAGGTAATCAGATCACTGTATGGAACATATAAGGGTAATGGTCTGATATCAGATCTTGGATGGAGCCCCCTTTTTTATTTTATTTTATACCCTGGGCCATGGCTCTAACTAGGAGTAAGACAAGTAAAAGAATGGATTTAAAGAAAGGAAAGGTGTTTCTTTTTTGTTTTGTTTTTGTCTGTTTTAAAATGGGCTCTTGTGATTATTGTTAATACTATGATTATTTTTGATACATCTTTTCCTGTACCAGATGTATGTAAAAAATATGTGTCAAAAATATTCAATAAAGAAAATATATATAAATGTTGCTAATGTCAGAATAAATCTCTACAAACCCGACCGACTCTCGGTGTGAATGTTGTTGGACTCTTTAAGCTCCTCTGTTTTACTAGCTGTCACATTTCATCCTCCTAGAGTTATACTGACTTTAAATCACTCTACTGGCTTTAATCTGAAGTGACATATGACTATTTCTTTATGGTTTAATGTTCATGTTATTGCGCCTAGGGTCTGGGATTTTATGAGTCTTATTGTTTGTTTTAATCTCCTTCAGCCTGTTAATGGACCGACTTATCCATTAGCTCTGGTTTTAGTGTGTTAGTGTTCATCTCAGCTCCAGACTGAAACCCCACAGAGCTCCAGTCCACTAACAGAACCACAGCTGGGTCAGAGTTTAGTAATATGACAAGATTAATGCTGAGGAGAATTAAAGGCCCTTATACCATTCATGCTCTAACATCCTGGACTCTATAAACCCAATCAGATCAAATCACACTAAAGCACTTTCTGAACTCTGGCTGAAGAAATACAATTAACACAAATGACTCCATCCGTGCTCTGAGTGCCAACACGCCAAGAGAAAGTGGAAAAAGAAAAGGTCCACGTCTCCATCTAACCCACCTCTAAACTCAGTTTACAAACTCCTCCTACTGCCTTAACCTGCTAACTCCTCCTACTGACTCCACCTGCTAACTCCTCCTACTGACTCCACCTGCTGACTCCTCCTACTGAATCCTCCCACTGACTCCTCCAACTGCCTTAACCTGCTAACTCCTCCTACTGACTTAACCTGCTAACTCCTCCTACTGACTCCACCTGCTAACTCCTCCTACTGACTCCACCTGCTAACTCCTCCTACTGACTCCACCTGCTAACTCCTCCTACTGACTCCACCTGCTAACTCCTCCTACTGACTCCACCTGCTAACTCCTCCTACTGACTCAACCTGCTGACTCCTCCTACTGACTCCACCTGCTAACTCCTCCTACTGCCTTAACCTGCTAACTCCTCCTACTGACTCCACCTGCTGACTCCTCCTACTGCCTTAACCTGCTAACTCCTCCAACGTACTCCACCTGCTGACTCCTTCTACTAAGTCATCCTACTGACTCCTCCTACTGCCTCAACCTGCTAACTCCTCCTACCAATGAACTCATCCTACTGACTCCACCTGCTAACTCCTCCTACTGACCCCTAACTCCTACTGACTAACTCCTCCTACCGACTCCTGTGACTAACTCCTCCTACTGACTCTTCTAACTCCTACCGACTCCTCTAACTCATCCTACTAACTCCTCCTACCAACTGCTCTAACTCCTTCTACTGACTAACTCCTCCTACCGACTCCTCTAACTCCTCCTACTGACTAACTCCTCCTACCGACTCACCTGACTAACTCCTCCTACTGACTCCTCCTACTGACTCCTCCGACTAACTCATCCCACTGCCTCAACCTGCTAACTCCTCCCACTGACTCCTCGTATAACTCCACCTACTGACTCCTCCGACTAACTCAACCTACCGACTCCTCATATAACTCCATCTACTGACTCCTCGTATAACTCCACCTATTGACTCTTCCGACTAACTCAACCTACTGACTCCTCATATAACTCCACCTACTGACTCCTCGTATAACTCCACCTATTGACTCTTCCGACTAACTCAACCTACTGACTCCACGTATAACGCAACCTACTGACTCCACCTACCGACTCCTCGTATAACTCCACCTACCAACTCCTCCCACTGACTCCTCCGACTAACTCCTCCTTTTGGTTTTCATCAACAAAAGGAGGGAAACACTGGAAATGAGCCCAGGTGATAGAGGGAGCCAACAGGAAAACAAAAAACCCTCTCCCAGGCTGGAGGGAGCCCACTGAGGGGCACAAAGTCCAGCCTATCATCAACGTAGGGCCAAGCAGGGGCAGAGCTACTCCAGGAACATTTAGAAAATGTCTCAAAAATTTTAAATTGTTTAAAAAATGTAAAATACATTCTCAACTGAACCACAGCATCAACAAATAAAGAAACAGCATTTTTTGTTGTATTTATTAACAGAAACATATTAACATAGAATATGCAGGAATGGGACCTTGTGTGAATACATGGCACGATCATATACATTCTTTAATTAAACAGTGCACAGACATGTTGGAGGGGAAGTTACACACATTTAAAATGACCCTTCACTGGCCTCCCTCTGAAGGACGCCACGTCAGAAACACTGACTGTAAGTTAAAAATGCTCTTCTCTTCTTATATAAAGAAACATGGCTGATTCTAAAAAAAGTAATTCTACTGTTGTCACATGTTAATTTCTATATACAGTCTAGAGACAGGTGATTCACACAAACCAGGGAGAGAAATCTACCACAGTGCTAGGCTGTCACTGCAATCAAATACCTAACTCCTGTGTATCAACCATCACATGTGCAGCTGAGCGCCTCGCTCCATTTAAAGAAACTAAATCAGAGCTAAGTGGTGTTTCTTGCTTTCATTACCTTAGAATTATTTGAACATCCTTCAGACGTGTGTAGGCAGGATGTCTGAGTGAGCGTGTGCGTTAGGAGAGCGTAACACAGATCCTCTTTGGAGCTTCAGTGTCCTGTCAGGTAGTCCTGCGTGGAGTCGGAGGCGAAGGAGTCGGCGTCCTCGTTGTCCGAGTCTTCGCTGCTGTCATCAGCCGCCGGCTCCCCAGAAAGGGCGATGCGGGCGTAGTCGTCGGTGTCAATGGATTTGCAGAAGTGAATGGCGTATTTCAGTTTCTCCTCCAGCACCTGTTTGCATGAGTACCTGGGCAGCTTGAGCAGGAAGAAGCAGGTGTAGGACTCTGGCAGGAAGTGGTCAGGAGGGTTGTATTTATCCAGAACCTGGGAACAAACAATGAAGGTTTGAGAACAACAACATGATATGTAGTGCTGGGAAAAATATTTGCCTCCTTACAGAATCCTTCTGTTCTTGCTGACTCGTCACATTTAAATGTTTCAGGTCAACAAACAAACTTCAGTATCAGACACATAAAACCTGAGTAAATATAAAAAGATGTTTTCAGATGATGATGTCACCATTTTATATGTGTTATTTTGCTTATTAATTTATTGATTAATCCATTATTCCTAACTTCAACGTTTGGGAAATGTTGCATATTAAAGTGTAAAATATGAATATTGTAGGATTTTAATATAACTTATGAATACTTTAGAAATATTCAAACTTAAAACCACTATCAGTAGCTAGACTAGAGACTTTGAGTGATGTCACTGGTGGGTGTGGCCCTTACTGTAGATAAATAACTAATAGAACCCCCTACAGAACGACCCAAACATTGTTTTAGGTAAACGGTGTGACCTTTAGTGTGGGCTAAAGAAAAACAACGTCACTAAGAGAAAACGGTGAGAAGTAAACGTGTGAAAAGTTTGAGGTGTTTTTATCTCTTCGACTTTTATCTATGCGCCTTCCTTCACGTTACTACGTTTCTGAGTCCGTTCTCTAATCAAACCAAACATTCGGTTGTCTCACCTGAACGACGAAATCCCGACCCCGAAAGTCAGCGATGGTGCGCGGCAGCCGCGTGCGACCCCAGACAAACCTCAGGAAAAGGGAGCGCTCTGTGTTGGAGAAGGACTCCATCACCTCCCAGAACCACTGGATGAGGGGTGCTGTCGGCTCCACGCCTTTATAAGTGGCCACCGACTTGAGCAGGTGAAGCGGGATGTCTGGACTTCCACACACCTGAAGAGAGAGAGGCACCACAGTAGAAATCTAGCTACAAGATAAACAACTTATTCCTTCTCTTCCTCACCATCGTTTCCAGCTCGTAGCCAGTGAACAGTGACAGCAGGGGGACAGGAACCACTCGAGCCATTCCCTCACGCACAGCAGATACCTGCTCATCAAACTCATGGAGTCTGCACAGGTTAGAAAACGCCATGAGAGAGATGTAGAAAATGGCTGAAGGTGCAACAGTGGCATCAGGGCGGTCTGTCACCTGTAATTAATTGCCAAGCGGACGTATTCTGCTCGGTTCTCCAAGGTGATGTGGGAGTATTTGGAGCTGAGCTGGATGTCCTGACCGCTAGCGTTGGGCACCGTGAAGGGAAGCGTCATGGCCTCAAACTCCTCAGCCGTAGCCTCATTGTCCCGGATGTACATCAGCCCAGGAATAAAGTCCTTATCAACCTGAACGAGACAGAAAACCAATACAGACTTGAATTAAGAACACATAGCGGGGCCAGTTTAAAGCACTGATTGTTGTAAGAGCTGTTTGGAATTCAGTGTCTCTCCTGAGTGTTGCTTGGTCAGAAGAGTACATTCTAGAGAAATTGTTGGGTGTGGTCCTGTTTTTAGATAAATAATAGAACACCAATTCAGAATGACTTTGATGATAACTCATGTTTATAGTACATGTTAAAACCAAAAAGCCCTCGACTGCCTTCAGCTGGTCCAGAACTCTGCAGCGAGGCTTCTCACTGGAGGAAAACAGAAAAGATCACATCACTCCTATTCTGAGGACTGGTCTTCATTCATTTGTTCTTATGATCTTTTAACTTTTTGTATTTTGAATCATGTTTTAACTTTGGTGTTTTTTGTGAAGCACTTGGTGATTTTTTCTGTAAAAGGTGTTCTATGAATAAACTTCACTTTCTTGTGACATAAAGCACTTCAGCTCATACGCAGGACAAGTCTCGTGAACAGCACCGCCATCCTCTTGGTCTTGTGCTAAAATCATTTCTCATCTAACCTTTTGAGTATCTAGGGGGCAAAACCGGCAAACAAAAGCAGCTTTCATAGGGAAAAGGCTTTTTCCAAACTCCATGGTTTTCCCAAAGACGGTTTGGGAGCGTATGATCGGAGCGTGAGGATAGGAGGACTCACACCACCTCCTTCACCACCCAGAAATGTCTCTTTACCCCACAATAAAATTCACTTTCAGCTCTGTTGGCAGAGAAACATCTCCAGCACTCTGTACCAGGAGGGAACTGTGACCCAGGTGGAGGATTTAGGGATGTGGCTTTATTTTTCACGTGAGCTGCTGGTGACGCATAACATCTGACAGGAGAGGAATTCCTTTTTACAGCTTAGGGGTGGATCCGTTTCATTTAAAACTAAACACTTTGATGTTCAAATCATATAAGATGTTTTCAATTTACTTTTCAAGAACTTTCCAGGAATGTTTGTAGATTTCCCAGCACCTTACAGCGGGGAAGGTTTACACACACATGAACAAAACATATTACATGATGATTTCACTTCATCGTCTCATAAAAGCAAATATGACTGATGTAATCAATGAATCTGACCAGCGGGCCGATACACTTTGATTTTAGTTTAGTTGTGACCTGATGATCCGACGGATCTCAAGGCAACTAGAAATATGTTTTTATTTCTGAGCAACTTGAAATGTAGGATTCTAAAAGGAAAAAAAAAGCAACTTCTTTGCATTAATTTACACTCAGCGACGGTGAGTTCATGGACTAAAGAATTAAATTGGATTTTTGAGTTTCAAGTCGATCACCATTTATGCCAACCATTCTGAGTGAATTTCGGCCAATTCAGATCTCCAGACAGGTTTAGGAGCATCTCTAGTTTTAAGCAGTTTATTAAAATTTAAACACCTTCAAATCCTTGAAAACTCGCCTCACCTTCTTCTGCTCATCCAGGTCCAGGGGCAGCATCCCAACTAGGGAGCTCCAGACCGTCCTCTCCCTCCACCAGCTCCTCCAGCAGCACCCCAAGGTGTTCCCAGGCCAGACTGGAGTTTTACCTTCTCCAGCGTGTCCTGGGTTGACCCGGGGGCCTCCTGCTGGTAGGACATGCCTAAAACTCCTCCCCAGGGAGGCGTCCAGGGGGCTTCCTGACCAGATGCCCAAACCACCTCAACTGGCTCCTCTCGATATGGAGGAGCAGCGGCTCTACTCCGAGTCTCTCCTGAATGTCCGAGCTCCTCACCCTCTCTCTAAGGCTGAGCTCGGCCACCCTGTGGAGGAAACTCATTTCGGCCGCTTGTATCCGCGATCTCGTTCTGTCAGTCATATTACTCAAAGCTCATGACCAGGTGAGGATTGGGATGTAGATCGACCGGTAAATAGAGCCTTGCTTTACCTTGAAATCTACCATGTTAAAAATCAAGCTTTTTCAAGGATTTCAAGTACCCAAAAGAACCTTGTCAGAACATTTAAAAAGTGCAGAACCGCCCAGTCCTTATGAAAAACCTGAATAGAACTCAGATCCATTAGAACTGAAGACGTTTCCCCTCCTCCTGGAGGAGGTCACTTAGATGTTTTGCTCTCAAACAGAGAGCATTATGGGATTTATCATTCAAAACTCTCACTTTATGGTCTCAACCCAGACTTGACTTGAAATATTTTCTATAAATCTGAGTATTGATCCCTATCAGAAGGGCATGGTTAGGATGATCTGTCATTCACTCTACTTTTCTAGTTGGATTTAAAGATTTTGATGTGATTATTTGCAGAATAGTGTAAAACACACCGACAGTGCTGTAAAACGTGTTAGCCCCTCACTGATTTCTTTAACTTTTGCTGACTTGTGACTACTGTAAGCTTAGGGCAAATCAATACATTCAGTCCCACTGATGGTCCAGATAAAAGGTCTCATCACCAAGGTGTCACACTAGAAGCACCTCATGATGGGTGAAACCACAGAGACATAAAAGTGTGGTCAAACATCTGAGTCTTGATCAGAGGTCATTTTGACTGACAGGCTCAAATCCAGTCATCGTCTGTTTTTACTGTCACTTGTTAATTTAGCAAATTCTGATAATGACATCTTGAACAGCATGTCATTTTCATTATTCTCTCACTAAACCTCCTCAGTGCAGTGCTCACACCGACACACGGGGATGAGCAGGGCTGTGAACGCACCTCACTGAGGTCAGCGATGGTCAGGTTCATTCCAGCCAGCTGCTTCCAAACCGGCTCCGCCAGATTCAGGCTGAGGGGGCTCCCAGTTCGGATGGCGATTCCCAGGAGGACTCCTGCGGACACAAGAAGGCATCCCACACAAATCAGAACCATGTGGAACAAACTAAAGAATAAAAACATGCAGTAGTTCAGCCAGGTGTTGCAATGAAAAGATGTTTTAAAGAGAAAAGTAGATTTTCTGTTGCTGTTTGTGTAGGACAGGGTGGGGACTGGAGCATGTTCTTTGAGAGCCAGATGTTTAGTAGAGAGGCCTCTGAGAGCCACTGTCAACCTGTCCGCCGGAGCAAATGTAAGGTTCTCATTGGCTGCAAAAATGAGAATTTATTTCTGTTGGAAAATGTATTTATTATGAATGCTTTTACTTTACCTGCTCAACAAACCCTTAAACACACAACGTTTCAATAAAATGAACAAAGTAATTGTTCTTGTAGTAAAGGGTCAGTAAATATTTGTAGATTTTTAAAATAGTTTTATAACTTTGCCTTACTAAAACAAACCCATCAGGACCCCTGGATCTGATTGGCTGATCGTTTTCTTGGTAATAAATCCTCCTCCATCCTCAGCATCAGGACCAGGATCTGGGTCTGGGTCTTTCTTCAGCCAAGCTGCTGGATTCAGTCAAGTTTTGAGTGTAATAGAAGTTAGTGAGGAGTTGTGCTTCTATTTATCAGGAAACGTAATTAAAACCATCAAACCTGGTTAATTACAGGATGACACTTTGGGTCAGACGTTTTAAACAGATTTTAATTTATCTGTCGTTTTTAATTTGGCCTCTATCAGAAGCTGAATGTGAATCAGGCATATTAGAATTAGCATTGTTTAGATTGAATCTGAACAGATCCACTTGAATTAATAATTCAAAAATGGAATCTGAATTAGTCTAATTTCAAATCCAGTGTATTGGTTTGGAAATGATTGTCACTAAATTGAAACCGATTTCCTTTGGTTTGAAACTGAATTTCCTCCTATTAAAATTTCAGCTCTAATACTGTCAGTTTCAGTTGTACAATTCAGTTTCACTTCTTAAATTCAGTTGTCTGGGACACACATCCGGGTCCTTGAGAAGCTACAGAGTAATCGAGTGCAGACTGACCAGTGAGCCGAGCCTAGCCTAGCCTACTGTCATCCTGAGGTAGAGGGACACAAATAACAACAGGCACTGTATTGTGGAGCTCATGGATGACAGCAGGGTAGCATAAGCAGATGGTCTGTGGTGGATAATAAGAGTTTGGAGCTTTAGCCCACAAGTTGGAAGTGGATGCTGTGTGGTTTTCAACAAGCAGTAGGCTACATGAACAACAATGACCAGCGACCAAACTCTCAGGTTGGTAATGAATGTATGACGTGTAAGAAACATCATGTAAACAAACTATAACCTAACAGTAACTGTTAAGTTCCCCTGAAACAATCTGTTCCTCAGATTTAGAAGCACCGTGCAATGCAGCCAGTGAGGAAGCAGTGTGGAAGTTTTGATCTAAAAGCTACAGTTAGCATAACAGCTACTGTTAAGCTATAGTTTGTTTACATGACGCTTTTTATTATACATGTAACACAATTATTACCAACCTGAGAGTTTGGCCGTTGGTCAATTTACATGATGAATGACATCTGACAGCTTTATTTGCGCCCCTCTCCAGCTCATAGTAGGCTAGGCTAGGCTAGGCAAGGCTAGGCTAGGCTCACTGGTCAATCTGCGCTTAATTATTCTGTAGCTTCTTGAGGGCCCGGATGTGTAATGCAGTGAGATTGAAGTAAAAAGAAAGGAGTTCTTAGAGATTGTAGCTGATGAACAGTGGTTTCTTCCTTCAGAATCTCTCTGAATCCTCTCATCTCAGCTGCTCTCACAACGTCTCTCTGCTCTGATACACTCTGATTATTCATCCGAACTCAGACACTGACTTTATCAGTCCTGGTCTAGCAGCTCCTCCAGGTCAGGGGGAACCAGAGCGAACTCCTCCACCACGCCCAGCGCCTCCAGGCTAACTAAACACCTGTTTCTGTTCTACTTTGACTAAAAGATGCTCGCTGGTCCATTTGTTTACCTCCCACCCCACAATCAACACCTGCCAGTCTCCTGGTGGATCTCATGGTGACCCTTGACCTCTTACATTGTGTTTGCCAACTCTAATGAGATTTCTTTAGATACGGCCCGGGGGAAGGAGGTTCCCAACCTCTGATGTAGGATTAAGGGCACAGACCTGACCAGGGGATTAACTGGATTATACCTAAGAATCGAAACATGCTCATGTGAAGAGAGGACTTGGCTGCGGGGTTCAACAGGAAACAGTCCCTGTTGGCTCCTGACTCGTCGCGGCCGTTAGGAGTGACGATGAGCAGTGGCGTCAGAGAGTTCTGCAGCTCTTCACACATTTCAGCAATGGACTCGCTGTAGCCTCCTCCACAGTCGTCCACAGACTCGCCTTAAAAGACAAGCAGGTGCAAGTCAAACATACAGGGTAGGGACGTCAGTGGCACAAATGCTCTTCTAAAGTGATGGGAGGTGACAAACACGTACCCACAAATTTAACCTTCCACACTCGATGAGGGAGCAGCAGGCTGTCTGGGCTGAATGAACTCATTTTGGCACACATCTGACCAAACACAGACTTGGTTCCGTCTGGACCTGCCAGACCTCCTTTGCTACGGGAACGCTTCACCTGCAGGGCAAACACCAACAGATTAAGAAAGGGTTTGTTTCTGTTTTGTGTTTAAAAACTTCCTGCTAAAGCCCTGATGTGCATGAACAGCTGGATTTAACAGCTGTCTCCTCCGCAGACGAGGATAAAGGTTGAAGTTTCTACAGACAGGAAGGAGTGTAGATCACACACAGCACTAACTAGTCTGGGTCATTTAAAGGTACCGTCTCTCACCTAAACATCTACAGAAAGAACACACCCACTGGTGACATCACTCTAAATGAGCAGAGTCTCTAGAAACAGGAAGTAGTAGTCTGACTGGAGCAATAGTCATAGCTATACAGATCAGGAGAAACGCTGTTGTAGATCAGTGACAAATGAGCAGCAAAACATCAGTGTAACACGGGGCGCCCAAAACCTCGATAGCCATTGATCTTGGAGGCATTGCCAGTAGATCACCAGATGGTAATCCTCCCACCCACTTTTATTCAAAGTGACTTACAACCTTTCCAATCAGGCATGTTGTGATCTGTGGGGAAAACTAGAGGAAACCCACGCATGCATGGGGAGAACACGCCAACTCCACGCAGAAAGGCCACAGCTGGGATTCAAACCTGCGACCTTCTTGCTGCGGGGCAGCAGTATTGTGCCACCATGCAGCCTATATAAATATGACACTGCTATAATTGCTGATAATCGCTGGCACATACCAGTCTGCAATAATTAAATCAGAACTAATCCAGCTTTCAGGAACTAATCATTTTTTATGTCTTTGAGACAACAAAATGAAGATGCATCAGAATAAAAACATGTCAAGTTAAAGGTTAAAAAAGGACAAAAACATTATTATTTGACATGTATGATTAAGACTGATGCTTGTTTAAAGGAAATTAAAGCTTGATCTTTCTAGGAGTACATAAATGTGTGAGGGAGTTTATTGCTGGGACTTTAAAGGAGCATCAAAGGGTTAAGTTAACAAATCCCCTTATGAAAGAATCACATGAAGCAACCAGGAGCCAGAGAGAGACATAAGATCTCAGCGGGGTGGGGGGTGCCACTGAAAGAATGGTTGAGAAGGGGGAGGGGCTTATGGAGATCCAAGGTTGTGTTTATAATCATACCTGAATCCTGTTCAGCTCCACAACCGGTCCATGCTGTCTGTCTCTCACCATTGTAGCCTGAACCACCTTCCTGAAAGCTGCTTCCTGTTTACAGACAAAAACATGTAAAATTACTCAGTTTCAGTTGCAAACTTTGCCATTTCTCTATGGATGTGTGTGTGTTTTCACAGTCGCACCTTTCCCTGAGAGATGAGAATTCCCCTAAGTGTGTCAAAGCCAACCGAGGGTCCGTGTCCTGTCTGACCCAGCCGACCCTCCAGGTCAAACATGGGAATACACGGGCAGAACAGCTCAGAGAAGTGATGCAGCATCAGCAGCCTGTTCCTCAGGGCCATGATGGGGATCTCCTGTAGATGATTGTACTCCATGGGAACCTCAAGGATGAAATAAAAATATGGAGATCTCTGATTAGATGATGAATGTTTGCAGAACTTTACTGCCATCTACTGGACACAATGCAAAGAACTCTTTTTTTTTATTTTTTTACCTGTGCAGGCAGTTTCCCAGCATTAGTGGGCTTGCTGGTGGACCAGGCCAGCGTGTGAGCAGAGCCACAGGCCACTCTGTTGATTTTCTTGCCCTGCAGTGCAGCAACCAGCCGCGGCCTCTGGATGGCGTTAGTGGTCCCGTCTCCAAGTTGCCCCTCATCGTTGTCGCCCCATGTATATACTTCTCCTGCTCAAGGAAAATCAGTCATTTAGTAAAGCTGCTACTGAGGATTAGGGCTGAGGAAATTAAATATCCATCTGAAATAATTAATAATGAAATAAACGTAAATAAACTCATGTATTATTTTACCAAATAATCATGAATTTCTCTAGTAATCTGATATAAACGTACAGCTGTTCCCACCTTCACCTGTTAAACCAGCTGTTCTAGTGAAGTCACCTGGTTTAAACCAGCTGTTCTAATGAAGTCACCTGTTAAACCAGCTGTTCTAATGAAGTCACCTGGTTTAAACCAGCTGTTCTAATGAAGTCACCTGGTTTAAACCAGATGTTCTAATGAAGTCACCTGGTTTAAACCAGCTGTTCTAGTGAAGTCACCTGGTTTAAACCAGCTGTTCTAATGAAGTCACCTGTTAAACCAGCTGTTCTAATGAAGTCACCTGGTTTAAACCAGCTGTTCTAGTGAAGTCACCTGATTTAAACCAGCTGTTCTAGTGAAGTCACCTGGTTTAAACCAGCTGTTCTAGTTCAGTCACCTGGTTTAAACCAGCTGTTCTAATGAAGTCACCTGGTTTAAACCAGCTGTTCTAGTTCAGTCACCTGGTTTAAACCAGCTGTTCTAATGAAGTCACCTGGTTTAAACCAGCTGTTCTAGTGAAGTCACCTGGTTTAAACCAGCTGTTCTAATGAAGTCACCTGGTTTAAACCAGCTGTTCTAATGAAGTCACCTGGTTTAAACCAGCTGTTCTAATGAAGTCACCTGGTTTCAGTCATTTGATTCGACGAATCATTTCAGACCTACAGAAGTTGTGACTCTATTACTGAGCAGCAGGAAAAATCCCAAACCCCCTAAATGCTGCCTTAAAAAACTCTTCCTACCGTCCTCTGTGCAGCAAACACAGTGCAGAGACCCAGTGGCGATGGCGGTGACTTTTTTCCCTTGCAGTCCCTGCACCTGTCGGGGTCGTCGCACGTGATCGTCAGAACCATGGCCCAGCCGATGGTAGTCCCCTTTCCCCCTTTAAATGATGCAACAAATGACCACACAGCCATAAAACGGAGCCCTCCCTCATCACTACAACACGCGATGGGTCTTTACTCTGTAGTGCTGTACATACCACGTGTAGACTGCCCCAGATTTAGTCAGAGCCACAGAGAACTGAGAGCCACACTCCACTTTCACCACTCCCAGGCCAGTAAGAGAGTCAATCTGAGGATGAAGCCATTAAAATAATCACTTTAGAATTCACGTTGGGATAAAAACACATTCAATCCTTTAAGGTGCCTGTGATGTAGTCCTGTTGAATAATTCTTTACATTTGTAAATTAAAGCAGATCACTAACTGGTTTAGATCATGGTAAATGTCCTGTACTTATATAGATCTTTCTAGAGTTCTACACTCCCCAAAGCGCTGTACATCACTCACACATTCACATACTGGTGGTGATCAGCTACATTGTAGCCTCAGCTGTCCTGGGGCGCACTGACAGAGGTGGGGATCATGCCATGCACACACAGACACCACCAGGTCCCTCTGACCACCACCAGTAGACAAGGTGGGTGAAGTGTCTCCAAGGACACGACAAAGTAACCCAGTTGGAGCTGGGATCAAACTGGAGACCCTCTGGTTGCCAGACAGCCACTCTACCTACTAGATACACGCCACCCCAGATCATGTATCTGAGTGACTTTTGAACATCAGCAATGTTGCTACATTCAACTATAAGAACACCTTCTTTCTGTTAAAACATGTCAGAAAACAGATTCAATACCACCCTGCTGCCCAATGGCAATTTTACACATGCAATGTTTAACCTGTTTAAATGGAAATGTGGTCAGTTTTCCTGCTTGACTTTGTTTGTTTGTTTGGTATGAAACTCTCATTCCTTTCATTTCTTTTTCTTTAAAAAAAATGTTGCACAGTGTTCTACAAAATAAGTAGGCATCAAAGTTTTTTGTCTTTTTTTCTTTCTTTCTGCTGATCCAAAAAAATGATCCAATCTATGACTGAAATCTATGATCCGATCCAATCCGTGAAGTTTTTTGCCCAACACTAGTGCGACACACAAAAAACAGCCAACAGCGACAGCTTCTCATACTCAATGCTGTGTAATTTGTTTACCTTCATGGGAACTTTGCAGCCATCACTGCCTCCTCTGCCTAATTTCCCATAGTCCCCGTCTCCCCAAGACCAGACCATGTCATCGTCAGTTAAACACAGCGTCTGAGCATCCCCACTGCCACAGGCAACATCAATGACCCTGTGCCCCTGAAGTGCATCCACCTAGGTGAAATACACTCACAGTTAATCGTTTAACATTAAAAGAGTAACATATGGAAAGTTGTTAGAAACTGAGCAAACGGATAACAGACCAGCTTTGGTTTCAACTGGTCCTCGCTGTCTCCATGGCCCAGTCTTCCATAACGACCTTTGCCCCAGGTAAAGAGCTCCCCACTGGCTGTGATACAGGCACTGTGAGCACCTCCAGCTGCAATATCCACCACCTCCACGCCCCTCAGGGACTCAATTACACGAGGACGGTCACAGGGGCTGAAGGTAGGAGGAATCATTACAGTAAGAACACAAATCTTCTACTCCAGTTGAGGACATTTTGGTCATTTCAAAGTGGTTTTATATCAGTTATTAGTCTACAATAAAGACCACTGGTGACACCACTTGAAGAAGGTAGAGTTTCTAGAAATAGGAAATAGTCATCTGACTGGAGCAATAGCCGTAACAAATTAGTAGCCAACTTTATGGTTTTTAAAACAAATCTTGCTCTAAAAGGTTCCACCAATTAGTTAGAACTCTATATTACCCGTAAGCTAACCTCTACAGTTAGAACTCTATATTACCTGCTAGCTAACCTCTACAGTTAGAACTCTATATTACCTGTTAGTTAACCTCTACAGTTAGAACTCTATATTACCTGTTAGTTAACCTCTACAGTTAGAACACTATATTATCTGTTAGTTAACCTCTACAGTTAGAACACTATATTACCTGTTAGCTAACCTCTACAGTTAGAACTCTTTTCTAACCTCTACAGTTAGAACACTATATTACCTGTTAGCTAACCTCTAGTTAGAACACTATTTTACCTGTTAGCTAACCTCTACAGTTAGAACTCTATATTACCTGTTAGCTAACCTCTACAGTTAGAACACTATATTACCTGTTAGCTAACCTCTACAGTGAGAACACTATATTACCTGTTAGTTAACCTCTACAGATAGAACTCTATATTACCTGTTAGCTAACCTCTACAGTTAGAACTCTATATTACCTGTTAGCTAACCTCTACAGTTAGAACACTATATTACCTGTTAGCTAACCTCTACAGTTAGAACTCTATATTACCTGTTAGCTAACCTCTACAGTTAGAACTCTATACCTCACTGTAGATAAGAAATTGATAAAAGCTTCTTTAAAATGAACCACTATATTAGCTAAAAAGTAATATAGAGTTCTAACAAATGACTTTTTAAATCAAGAGTTGTTTTAATTAGCAGAAAATTAGCTGCTAATTTGTCCCCAATCTGCAGCAGTGTCTCTCCTGATCGGACTAGTCATGAGTATAACTTAGGTCAGAGGACTACTTCCTGTTTCGAGAGACGCCATCCACTTTGAGTGATGTCACTGGTGGGTGTGGTTTGTACTGTTGATAATTAACTGATAGAAGCCTCTTAAGAATGACTCAGAATTATACAGACATGAGTTTGTTTTGAAATTTCAAATTCCCTCTTGATGAAGGTTTTACCTTCGGTTTCCATGGCCCAGTTTCCCATCCTCAGCTTCTCCCCAGGAGTAGACCTCTCCCTCAGAGGAGAGGGCCAGACAGTGCTTCCCTCCTGAGTTCACCGCCACCTTCCTGATGAAGACATGTTGGATGGACTCCAGTAAAGTTGGGGTGGACACAGACTCAGTGCCACCAATACCCAATCTGCCCCCGGCTCCGTATCCAGTTGCATACAGCTGAGGATCAAAATAAAACCAAATAGCATAACATTATTTTATGTTTCCTTTGAAGTTTTGAGACTGGCATTCCTAATTATTCCTCCATCTGAAGAGTGCTTGAGCCAGAAATGTGCAGCATGCATTCAACACAGACAGAATTTAGACCTTTCCATCAGCTGTGACAGCAAACAGAGTCTGTTCTCCTCCGATGAGCTGTACAGGCCGCAGTGTGGCGAGAGCTTCAGTTGGTGTAGGTACTTTGACCTTTGCCCCCTCAATGCCCCCCAGCTGTCCTCTGTGGTTGTGGCCCCAGCCATAGATGGTCCCACTCCCTCCAGCAGAGAGGGTCCAGTCGTCTGGGCGTCGGTTCATCCACTGTACAAGCTGCTCGTCGTGCTCACGCTTGAACAAGTCGTGGCTCTCGTGGAGACCGTTCATGCTCTCGTGATCTGCCATGAGCTCACGGATTTTCTTTGTAACCTTAGAACAAAACACAATATCATAGTAGGGCTGCAGCTATTCAATATTTCAGTAATCCAGTATTCCATCTACTAATCCATCAATTGCTCTGATTTAACTGAACAACCAGCTGTCCCCAACTTCACCTATTAAAAGCAGCTCTGTCCTCTCTGCTGTCAAATCAGTGCGTTCTCAGAGAGTTGCTAAACATCAGTTAACCTTTAGATGCACCCGAGCACACTTCTGTGTTTTTAGCATATTTTAGCCTTTTTTCATGCAGGTCCACGAGGGATATCCTTCTTGTTTATGTGATTTTTACCATATATGGTGGAAATACCTGCTGTTTTAAATAGAGAGCACTCACATATCATAGGCTGCCAGGGAGTGTAAATGGTAATTGACCTGCATTTGTGTAGCGCTTTATCAAGTCCAGGGACTCCAAAGCTCTTTAGATTACAACCAGTCATTCATACACAAATTCACATGATGACGGCAGTAAGTTATGTTGTAGCCACAGAAGTGAAGCTGCGATTAACCAGGTGCTCCTGGAGCCTCCTGCCACAACAGGCAAAAGTGACGTGTCTTGTCCAAGGACACAAGGACAAAGTGACCCAGCAGAATCTAGGATTTAACAGACAAGCCTTCGGATGCCAGATGACCACTCTACCTACTGAACTACTGCTGCCCTCAGAGCAGCCTGGTACACCTACCTCATCCAAAAAGACTCTTGGTAGAGAGGTTCTCTTATCGAGGGCAACAGCCACTCTGGAGGCAGTGCAGTATCGACGGAACCAGGCCCACTTATGGGTCTCAGCACAGCAGGGCAACGTATCAAGTTCCAGGTCACAGGCTAGAGCAACCAAGACCTGTAAAACATACCAAGATTATCCTCTGAGAGAAACATTTATCTAACTTAAGAGTATTTTTAAAACTCCAGTTCATTGTCACTAAGTTGTACCTTAAAGAATGGACTGTGAAGAAGCTGCTTGCCTCCTCTGACGATGGGGTCCTCGTACTCATACTGCCTCTGTAGAGCCTCAGGAAGACCCTTTACAAGAGCAGCCAGAGCACTGCCTGTAAAACTCTGCAACAAAACACATGATACCATTATAGAGCCCGGCAGGGGTTAGGTGTCAAAATAAATTTAGGTTCTAAGAATTTGTTCCCTGGTTTAATGGAATGACCTCATCAAGTATGATGAGCTACATTTAGATGGTCAAATCCATATTTGTAGTTATTTTGGGAAAAGTAACTTTAAAGTAATGTAATAGTAGTGTAATGCCTTACATTTAAAATACAGTAATATTGTAATGTAACAAATTACTTTGAAATTATAGTAACAATAAATAATGCATTACAATGTTGAAGTAACTTTCCCAACACTGTTTGACATGGACAGAGGTGACGTGTCCCCACCAATACCCAACAATCACTGAATTGTCCCCACCAATAATTCGATCCAATGGTGCAGAAATAGCGCTGCATCCCTATCAATAATATGTGCAGCCCAGCAGACCAGGTGCTGTGCGCGGAGTCCGCGGATGGACCTGTGTCCAGGGTATGGAGGTGTACGGGTCTGGATCGAACGGTGGAAACCCCTCGCAGCCCCGTGCCGAGCCACTTACACCAATGGCGCCTGCCCTGGGTCTGGATGAGAACTGGCCATCGGGAATTTTCCCGGTGATGGTAACTTTGGGCCGGTCCAGACCAGGACCAGGCCAGATCGCTTTAATCTGCACTTCCTGTTTTGGTGCGACCTCCCACCGTCCCGTCCTGGTCTCCACCAATGTCAACAGCAAATCTTTGCTATTGCCCCAACACCCCTTTAATGTGCATCTTAACAAGAAGTTTCACTCACAATAGAGCGTGCCTCGCCTTCCGTGTCTCCCAGCAGCCTGTTAATGTTGATGGACTGACCGTACTCTGTGGTCAGAAGCTTGCGGAGCCTCTGCAGGGCCCACATCCTGTGTCCAGCAGCTGGATATGTAAAACACAAATATTTCACTGAAAAACAGCCTCCAACATTAACAGATGTTTCAAAAACAAATATCAATATCATTATCTAACCTATTAATTATTAATCACAAAAACTCATGCTGTACCTAGTGCACTCAGTTGGGCACAAGCTGCAAGAGAAGCAGCTAGGCGTGGCACAATACTCCTGTTGGATGCAAAGTTGAGCCTGAAGTCTAAGAGACATGTGACCAGATCCATGGAGGGGCAGGACAGGATGCAGCGATCTGACAACAGGTCTTTAGGGCCTACAAAAATCAAACACGTCATATGAAACAAACCAAAGAAGCCCTTTTTGCATTAGTGAAATTGTTTGTCGTGTATCAGTTAACTCTAAAACTAGAGTGAAAACTGCATCACACAGCTCACCAGCTGCAGGCATGATGGGGTAGACGGTGAAGCGCCAGCCCCAACCATTAACTGAACCATCACTCGTAAACTTCCATTTGAGTTCATCTCCTGGGATCCTTAACTCACTGGACCAGTCTGACCACTCTCGACCTGAAACACACAAAACAGGAAACCACATGAATTTTTTATTCCGGGTGCATATCAAGTGCTTTATGACAGTGAGGCAGAGCATTTCACTCTGATCACCTGATCTGACAGAGACGATTCTGTTGGCTCCGTCCATGACTGTTAGGGGATCGTGGCGTCTCTCGGTGGAACACTGTCGATCAAACTCGATCCTAAGACCCTCTGCACCTATTAGACAAAGTGGACATTGATGTTTGTCTAAAAGTCCTACTTGAAACTTATCCCTCTCCTCCTCAAAATGTCTTGAGTCTGGAGCTACAGTGCTGTGAGATCACTGTTTGTTGATCTGAAACATTTAGGTGTGACGAGTCAGCAAAAACAGAAGAAATCTCTAAGGGGGCAAAAACCTTTTCATGGCGCTGTAGGCGTGTTTGTACCTGGGATCTTCACGGTGCCGCTAGTTGACGTGTCATCAGTGTAAGGGTGACTGCTCTCTACAACCACTGGCTGGGAGGACAACCGTCCACTTTGTGAGTCTGTGGCAACATCCTCCAGTTCAGTGACGCACAACTCCAACAGCATGTCGGCAACCTGAACGCCACAGAAACACGTGTGAAGAAGTTGCAGGCTGAGGCGCAGCAGTGGCCTATAAAGGAATACAGCACATTACCTGTGGGTAAGCCGTCCCCATGCCGGACAGGACGGCAGACAGGACCTCCTTGCCTTTCTCCCCAGAACGACAAGACACCGCCAACTTCAGCAGGTCTACCATCACTCGAGTATCATCAGGTACAAGCAGGCTGGTGAACTCATCCAGGTACTGAGGCTCAGGACCGACCACTTTACTCTGGTTCTCTGAGTCCTGACATAAGAAACATGGTGGTAATTTAATGGCTGGAGCTAATACTCAGCATTGATCGCCTGCTTTAAGATTTTATTTGCAGAAAAAAACTGAAATTTAAAAAAGTTAAAAAGCATAAAGGTTAAAAAAATAAAAAAGAAGGGATGCACTAATACCAGATTTCTTCAAACGGAGTATGAGTACTTACATTTGAGTTCTTGCCAATACCAAGTACAAATACGAGTACTAATAAATGCCATTACATTTACATTACAATGAACTATGTGGACCAGACAGGTTTCATTATGGGGGGGGATTCCTACTACAACACTAGATGTTTATTTAATATCGTTCATTCTATAAATTTTCATCAGATACACGGGGTGCTTGTTTCTATTGGTGCTGAAAAGGCATTTGATAGAACTGAATGGGAATACATGTTTAAAATAATGAGGCGATTCAGGTTTGGATCAAATTTGCTGAGGTGGATTAAAATTTTATCCAAAACTCCAGTGGCGTCTGTATTGACTAATGGTCTGTTGTCTTCTCCACTTACACTGAGTAGAGGTACAGGATAAGGTCACCGTTATTATTTGTTCGTGCTATTGAGCCTCTGGTCAGGGCTTTTAAACAAAATTTCAAGTGTGCACACAGTTCAAATTCAAACAACACAAAATTCTGTTCTATGCAGATGATATTCTTTTAACACTGACTGACCCACCAGCGCTTTAGCTGTTCTTGCTAGATGTATTAAGGATTTTGGTCTATGATCTGGATATAAAGGGAATTTTGATAAATCAGTTATAATGACCCTGGGTAGTGAAGGGAACACTGAACCTGTATATGTCAAGCCCTTTCACTGGGCACCATCAGGTTCTGTATACTTAGGAATTAAAGTTACAACAGATGATAATCATTTATATAGAGAAAATATTAATAGGATGATTCAAGATCTTCAGGAGAGGACGACATTATCAAATTCATAACTAAGGTTCCGACTCTGAACAGACATACTGGTGAGAGCTCCCAGTCTTTGGTACAAATGGAAGAACCCTTCGAAGCACTGGGACTGAACTGTAAACTGGACTCTGATGGACTACCACTGTGGATATAAATGATTTATAGGTGTTAGTGGACCTTGTAGAGTAATATTTTAGTGCTGTGCAATGTTATTGTATGTAAACCAGTCTATATCAGTTAAATTATAATAAATATAAAAAATCAACAACTAGTTTACCTTGCTCAGCATAATTTTCAGTCACCCTTACGTCTGTCACCTTTGTTCACCTGGACACACCTCCAGACTACTGACATCACTCCTGCTCTACCCGGTCAAGCTGCTGTTCAGTGGTTTGTTCAGCTTGTCAGCATACGGCAGCAGCAGCTTGTGGCTTGCATTCATTTTACGGAGCATTACCTCCACTTACTGGGTTAGAGTGTTTGTGTGCAAACTAATACTCTCTGAACGCTCCCATCACACTGGTATCAGGTCCTGTAGTATCAGAGTACTTTTATGAGTATGAGTACACACACGGCACTGGATCGATACCGGATGGTGGTACTGGCATCGGTGCATCCCTTAAAAAGTTAACTAAATTAAAAAATAAATGACATAATAATAAAAGCAGTTTTAGTGGTGTGACTGTGGCTGCTGTAACCTGTTAAATTCATCAAAGCAACATGAACTGAAACAGCTGACTCGTTAATTTATTAGTAGAATGTTACAAAATTGTTGATGTCCTACGATCTATCAGCAATGCCCTCATGATGGAGCGGTGGACCTGGTTTAAACCAACGGGTGATGAACAGAATTCTGAAGAGGTGACTAAACCACTGGACCAGGAAACAAACTAAAACACGGAGGACCACATCCACCAGTGATATCCCTAAGAGTGGGCGGTGTCTCTAGAAAAAGGGAGTAGTCCTCTGACTGGAGGATTCATGAACACTTAGCAATTAATGTTCTGGTATTTAAAACAACTCCTGTAACACCTGAACTGCTTAGATCAAGAGTTGATTTAAATTCCATCCATCCATCTCTCCTAATCTGACTAGCCATGACTTTTGCTCCAGTCAGATGACGACTTCCTGTTTCTAGACCACCACCCCCTTACTTTGAGTGATGTCACCAGTGGGTGTGGTCCTTCCTGTAGATAAATAACTGATAGAAGGACCCTGATGACCCTTTAAGAACACACTCCTATCATCCCATAAACGAACCTCTTTGGTCTTCGTCATGGTTTCAGCGATGATGCTGGCTGCTCCGGGGTCATCAGTGACGGGGATGAACGGACGTGATGAGGCTCCACAGGCAGAGGGAGTGACAGCTGATGACGGGGTGACGGCATCTTCTGATGAGGGAGCCTGTTCACAAACAGGTAAGTAACGTTTATTATTACAGCACCTCTCACAGGTCAAAACCACAGCGTGTCACACTAAGACCAACAGAAAACACAGAAGTTAAAAACATGAGAGAAATGAGGAGAACAGAAAACATCTTTTAGCATAAATCACACACTAATCATTTTCCATAATAACGCCTGTCAGGAGCTCATAAACTGGAGGTAGCCAGAGTAAGTGTTAAAGTTTTAAAGAGCGTTTAATGACTAAAAACATTCGGTGATAGCAATGTATTTGGATAAATAATGTCTATATTTAGCCGTGTTGAAATGAAAATGTGCACAGCTAAGAGAAAAAAACAGTTTGGACCGGGTCCCAGTTCGGACCGGGTCCCAGTTCCAACCATGCCAGTTCAGACCGTCCATGCCTGACCATGCACTGAACATTTGTGTCAGAGTTTTTTTTAGTTATGTGAGTAGATATTTGATGTAATATGATCTCAGTTTAGCTTGTTTTCATCAACTCTTGCTGCTGGCTCTAAACTGTATGGCTGTGGACCTTCAGGATTTAAAATAAATTAATTTTTTGTATTCAGGATCTGATGCCTGGTGCCGCTGAGAACCCATGTTTTTCTGAACAGAGGCAGGAACGTTTTCCTCTGGCTAGGTCACTTCCAGCTTCCCACCAGGGTGCTCCTTTTTGACAGATTAGCTAAGAGCAAGTTAGAGCAGTGTAGCGTTATCAAATACGCTATAATATGACCTCTGACCCCTGTTGACCATCACAAACAATAATCCATATTTTTCCCAATAACTCGGATTATAATGACTTTTTATTATGTTTTAACCTGAATCAACAGTCTTCCAAGGTTTCGGTCGTGCCGGAAGACTCCACAGGACCCTCTTTAGTTATAATAATAAAACTTAAAGACTTTTTGTGTCTCTTCCTAAAATGACACTTTAATTAAACTGTTTAGAAATGTTTAACATGATTAACGCATTTCCTTCCATGGAGTTTAACCATCACAATGTTGATGCTGCTGTTCCTGCTGGCAAATCAAAAACCTTTAAGAACCAGAGTAAAAATGGAGGATGAATGTACCTCTCCCTTCTTGTCTTGCCAGGGATTAGGGCTGACTCGCTCCTCGGTTTCAGGGGGGACAGGGGGACATTCTTCATCACTGACACAGGACGAAGATGAGGAGTCTAATGGGGGAACGGGTGAGCTGGAAGGACACTCTGCTGGCAAAATCATGCTGGCTGGCATCAGAGCACCGACCACGGCATCCCTGGAACATCACACAGACAGCACAGACCATCAAAGAAAGATCAGGTTTTACCTCCTCCTGTTTAGAGCTGCAGCATCTGCAACATGTTCATTCATCATCATTTACTACCATCTTGGGTCAAATACACTGCTAAAGAAACTTTACAACTTCCCTGCATTGATCCAAATGTCAGTTCTGATCAAAACCACCAACCTGTCAGTCATCTGGAGGATTTTAACCCTTTAGATACCAGTTTTATTATTTCATATCCTTGTTGGTATTTATGAAAAAACAGAGTTAATTTGAATAAAATTAAGTTTTGGGTGGCTGGGGGATTTTTCCTATAAATGTCCAGAAAACCCCAAAATATTAACTTTGATTCAGTATTAGTTTTCGGGCAGCACCAGCTTTAATGTCGACTCCCCTGTTGAGTCTTGGGCTGATCTGGTTCTAGAACAACGCCACAGGTTAGCAGCCCCATTTGTTACAAACTATTTTTGTTTTGGGAATTTTTCTTCTTCCGTTTTGAGACTGAAGGCATAGCTTTATGAGTGATTTAGGTGACCTTGTTTGAAAAACCCAAAATATTAACTTTTGATGCTTCATTAGTTTGTGTTCAGCATCAGTTTTGACACCTCCAAGACTGATTAATAGTCATCACCAGTCAGATTCCATTAGTTTAGTTTGAGTCATTTATTGAGTCTTTATTACCAAACTGACATTTAAAGGGTTACAATCATGGTGACAATTATTCAGTGTTTGATTGTTCGGATCAGGATTAAGGTTGATTGATAGATTTTAAATAATATTAAAAAAAAAAGAGGCTAAAATATTAATCTGAACAGTTTCTGTAGCAGTTTTTAGGAAGTGGACATTTTTGTCCTTAATGACACAAGAGGGGAGCCATTTTGTCCCCATAGTGTTTTACTGATCAGTGAAAAAAATATAAGATTTGAATTTCAAAATTTATCAAGAGAGTTTTGTCAGAAGCCATATTGCCATCTGCTCTAATAGCCAACATTACCCCTATGGACAAAAATGTCCAGAATGATGCCTGATGGTTAAAGAGACGTTTGGGTCGTTCTCAAGAAGAGTTAGCTACAGTCAGGACCACACCCACTAGTGACATCACTAAAATCACACAGAGTCTCTAGAAACCAGAAGTAGTCCTCTGACTGGAGCTATACTCATGGCTACTCAGATCTGGAGAGACACTGCTGCAGATCTGGGACAGATTAAATATCAGTATTTAAACATCTCTTCAACTAAAATTAAAATGATCAGTTAAGTCAGTTAGTCAGATGGTCTGGTGGTGGAGGTCAGAGGATCTGGTGGTGGAGGTCAGAGGATCTGGTGGTGGAGGTCAGAGGGTCTGGTGGTGGAGGTCAGAGGGTCTGGTGGTGGAGGTCAGAGGGTCTGGTGGTGGAGGTCAGAGGGTCTGGTGGTGGAGGTCAGAGTGTCTGGTGGATCCTGCCATCAGTTGTTCATCAGGTGTGACTGTAAAGTAAAGACCTCTGTAGTTCATGACTTAGAAAAATGTGTTTGTTTTCTAGACTTTGGGTGATGTCACCAGTGGGTGTGGTCCCTGAAAGTATGACATTTTCCCCAATAAGTTAAAATCCTTAAAATAAATGAAAGTGTGACCTCAGCGTTATAGCGTGTTGTGAGCCCGCCCTATTACAGTGGCTGATGCTGCACAAACAGCATACCTTGCATACATGATCTGTAGGGCTGACAGAACATGAGACAGAGCCTGCTGCTTGGCCAGGTTTCCATCCAGACTCAGGAGAATCTTAGCCAGCGAGGGTCGACTGGGCTTCAGGCTACTCTGCCCACTCATCTTGTTGCTCGCTGCTGATGGGTCACTGTCTGACTGGACACCTGTAACATACAAAATCAAAACACACAAAGACTAAACACTATAAAGTGGTTTAGGGTCTGCAGTTTGAGCCTCCTGTTACTGAGTAAAATCTCTAAAACAGTAAGATTGGTAGTATGACAACTGAGCATCAAATCTTTCATATAAAAACAACTAAGTCCTGCAACAACAAAAATCTTGTTCTGTGCTTTAATTTCCAATAATGTTGGGGGGTTTTGTGTTAAAAGACACCGACATTTAAATTCAGTCATCAGCATAATCACTGAATATTGAGATTGAGTCTTCATTTTTAAAGCACTTCAAAGCACAGAATTTTGATTTAATGCAAAACTTTAAATGGTGCATAAATCAAGATCCTCCTTGAACCGCCACCTTATCATGGTGGAGGAGTTTGAGTGCCCTGGTGATCCTAGGAGCTACGGGGCACTTGTGGTCAACCCATGGCAAATTGGTTCTAGGTGAAGGGTGAGACAAAGTGCGGTTCAGAAGACTCTTCATGGAGGTTAAATCAAAGAGCCAGAGTACCCAGTCTGGACGGTTACCGGGGTCCCACCCTGGAGCCAGGCCTGGGTTGGGGCCCGTGAGCGAGCGCCTGACTTTTGCCCACGGGGCCGGCCAAGCCCTGTCCGAACCGGAATCCTTCAAACCTTTAACTACAGCCTGCAGAAACAAGGACAGAGATGCTTGTGTTCTATTTAGTGAAAAAAAGAATCACCCAAGTATGAGGCTCCAAGGGAGTCTCTGGCTGTCTGGAACAGGACTGGCTCATGAACTGAGGGTGTGGTCACGTCCACTGTAGTCCAGGCCACGCTGTGGGAGGAGCCACATGCCACTCGAGTGATCTTCTGTCCTTCCAGACCCTGAACCAGTGTGGGTTTCCTGTTCACTGTGGTGGTGCCATTACCCTGCTGCCCATGGTCATTGTCACCCCATGCAAACACCTGAGACAGAAACACAAAGGTCTGGATTTCATCCGAGCATTTCTACGGGCATGCTGAGAGCAACGCTTCAGTCATGATGGCGTTCTATCAGGACTTTCATATTAATTCAAACTAACTTTGTTAAACCAAAAGGGAAATGAGATGATGTAAAAATCAGAACCACACCCACTGGTGGCATCACTCAAAGTGGGTGGAGTCTCTAGAAACAGGAAGTAGTCGTCTGGCTAGTGAGTTCAAGAGAGACACTGCTGCAGATTGGGGAAGCAAATCTGCTGATATTTAAAACAATTTGGAATTTTAAAATCAAGAATTATTTTAAATACCTGAAAATTAGCTACTAATTTCTCACTGATCTGTAGCAGCGTCTCTCCTGATCTGACTGGCCATGAGGACTACTTCCTGTTTCTAGAGACTTCTCCCACTTTGAGTGATGTCTCCAGTGGGTGTGGTCCTACTGTAGATAAATAACTGATAGAACGTCATTTCAGAACGCCAACACACCTGGTGGATTTCAACTCAAAGACTGAGAGGTTCAAAAAGCATACACGTTCATTAAATGAGTTAATCAATAGTTTGAGCAAAGGTTAAATAAGCTGTTCATGGTTAGACTCTACTCTCTTGTCTGGTTTGGTGATTAAAACAAACCTGTCCTGTTTCTGTGACAGCCAGACAGTGCAGGGCTCCAACGGCAACGTGTACAATCTTCTTCCCTCTCAGTCCTTCCACCATCTGGGGCTTTCGCACATGGACATCAGTGCCGTGGCCCAGTCGGAAATAGTCACCTTTGCCCCTGTTTGGAGAAGCAGAACGTTACCGGTGACTTGAAGCCTGAGTGGATGAATTTCTCCTCTGTGGAATCTTACCAGGTCCAAACGACTCCAGATTTAGTCAGAGCCAGAGAAAACTGTGCTCCACACTCAATTTGACAGACACCTTGTCCATTGAGCCTCTCTATGTTCTGGGGTATGTTGCAGCCCTCACTGCCTCCACGGCCGAGCTTTCCAAAGTCCCCGTCGCCCCAAGAGAACACCAATCCTAACAAAAAATAAAAACACCTCTAAACTGAAACACCCAAAGAAAGCATGCTTCTCAGAAGTCTGTCTAATAGACGGCTGTAGAGTAGGCTTAGGCGTAATCTATTTTTTAATATCGTCAAACTTCCTCCACATCTTCCCGGGGTATACGGTATTACCGTGACCAGGGTTGGACTGGAACCATAATTCGGCCCGGGTATTTTCGGTCATGACTCCCACCATGAGCACTTAGAGCTGACGTTTGGTTTGGACGGCTACCGCTGTTGGCTGAAGCGCTGTAAGTGCGCGTACACACCCGCGAGCTCGCGCCGCAACAAGGAAATGCTGAATAAAACAGGGGAGGGGGTGAATCCATGTACTCTCCGTTCTTTTGTTTCCGAGACAGAAATGGAACAACCGAAAGTAGCCATTATTTGGTCTCTGCCTTGTCAAAATAAAATCGGAAATGCGGCCAAACGGGAAAACCCCGCTGTTGACTGAAGCCCTAAATGTGCGCAAACACACCCGCGGCTATACTAGCTCACGCAGCAACAAAGAAGTGCTGATTAAAACGAGCTGCTTGGATAGTGGGTTGTGCGAGCTCCCCAGACCAGTCCAAAGTTACCATCGGCTCACCGGCAGTCCCGCACTGACCGCGCATTTTTTAAGACGGTATTGAAAAGGATACTGTTGCTATTTTTCAATACCGGATGTATACGGTATTACCGTAATACCACCCAAGCCTACTGTAGAGTTTGAATGGTAAACAGAATCAGGTCTGTTAATAATGAAGATGTTAAAATGCTTCAGAGTTCTTTTTCATTTATTTCTTTGGCTGAAAACCTCACAGGTTAGCAACAACAGAATTACCTTCATCAGTCAGAGCCAGAGTCTGGGCGTCTCGGCTTCCACAAGCCACCTGAATGACTCGATGGCCCAGAAGGACTTTAACCTGGATGACAGGATATCAGAGAATCACATCACAAATCATCCACTAAAGGGAACCCACTCAAATACCAGATAAAGCTTCAACTACTGAGTGATGGTAAAATGACATTTTTCTTTTAATCTTTTCATTTTTAATTTACTGATTTAGATAAAGTTTTTAAACAAATTAAATAAATTTCAAATGTCTTTCATTTCTTTTTAAATTATTTTGCTTTACTTGTTAACTTTAGAATTTGTTTCATATTTTTAAAGCTGCACTCATTAATTTGGTAAACAATGTAGCTTTTAACGTTTTATTTCATGCCTCTTAACAACGTTCTAACATAGTACAGCTATAAATATATTGTGGCGATTACAAAAACTCCGAAAGAAATCAATAAAGTGGTTGTCCCGCAGTTCTCTAAAAACTTCAGCCAATCGTATTGTTCAGACCAAACGATAGGATTGGACAATCCGGCTGTCTGTCTGCCGCACTTCCGCACTGCTTGGATCCTCCATTAATGCGTCCTGGTGCATTTTTCAGCAGAACACTTCGGAAGTGAGAGAAGGACAGAAATTGCCGGCTGTTAGCGCTTCTGTTTTAGGAAAAAATACCAGAGTTCCTAAAAGAAAAACATCTTTTCAGCAAGCAGAAAACTAAAAACGTTTGGACTCTGGGGGAACGTTTCAACAGCTGGAGTTTTGGTCTCTATTGTAACCGTGGCAATGTACGGTCCCATGTCTGGGGGAAGGCTGGCCTATGGATTTTACCTGACAGGAAGGGTGAGAGCTCTGAGACGTTTCTGTAAAATAGCTAGCGATACCTAGCTTGTTTACCAACCTGCCGAGTGCAGCTTTAAATATATTTTCTTAGAAGTTTACTTTCATGTTTCCACAATCAAATATGGTTATTTTAATCTATAAAGAGTTAAAAATTATATTTTGGTCTTTTTGAAGTGGCAGAAAGTTAAACATGCACAATGAGTTCACAATCCATAACTTCCTTTTTTACATCTGTGTCTGGACTTGTCAAAGTATTAAAAAGGAGCAGCGATGAGGAAATTTCTAGAGATATTGTTTTAGCGTGAAGAAAGATTAAACACAGTTAACTGCAGAATAAGACAAGATTAATTACCTGTTAACCTCTACAGTAAGAACACTATATTACCTGTTAGCTAACCTCTACAGTTAGAACACTATATTACCTGTTAGCTAACCTCTACAGTTAGAACACTATATTACCTGTTAGCTAACCTCTACAGTTAGAACACTATATTACCTGTTAGCTAACCTCTACAGTTAGAACACTATATTACCTGTTAGCTAACCTCTACAGTTAGAACACTATATTACCTGTTAGCTAACCTCTACAGTTAGAACACTATATTACCTGTTAGTTAACCTCTACAGTTAGAACACTATATTACCTGTTAGCTAACCTCTACAGTTAGAACTCTATATTACCTGTTAGCTAACCTCTACAGTTAGAACTCTATATTACCTGTTAGTTAATCTCTACAGTTAGAACACTACCTGTTAGCTAACCTCTACAGTTAGAACTCTATATTACCTGTTAGCTAACCTCTACAGTTAGAACTCTATATTACCCGTTAGCTAACCTTTACAGTTAGAACACTATATTACCTGTTAGCTAACCTCTACCGTTAGAACTCTATATTACCTGTTAGCTAACCTCTACAGTTAGAACTCTATATTACCTGTTAGCTAACCTCTACAGTTAGAACACTACCTGTTAGCTAACCTCTACAGTTAGAACTCTATATTACCCGTTAGCTAACCTCTACAGTTAGAACACTATATTACCTGTTAGCTAACCTCTACAGTTAGAACTCTATATTACCTGTTAGCTAACCTCTACAGTTAGAACTCTATATTACCTGTTAGCTAACCTCTACAGTTTAGCTTGGTACCATTTGTTTAGTTTATGGTGTCCATGCTGCTTTTCTATTTGCCAGGAAACTTTTAAGTCAAAATTCAACCATCTTCAAGGATTTCAAGCACCTGTAATATCCATGTGGCTACCGATGAGTATCGTTTCAATCAGAGGGCTAGTCCTGTTTCTAGAGACTCCACCCACTTTGAGTGATGTCACCAGTGGGTGTGGTCCTCGCTGTAGGTAAAACACCTCTTCAGAAGGACCTAACCATTCTTTGAACATGCAGCACAAGTCTTCGTGCAAACTAAGATTTCCAAAAAGTGCAAGTTGAAGTTACTGGATGTTAGAACAGCTGCTCAGAATAGGAGATACGTAAGGTTAAAAACTTTCTGGAAAAGTTCAGTGAAGCTCTGAGAGAAGTTTGTTCCCACCTGATTTAAAATATACCAAATATTTGCCTGTGGAAAGTGAAGAAAAGATGAGGTGAAAGACATGTACATACCAGTTTGGGTCTGAGCTGAGTAGTGTTGTCCCCATGTCCAAGGCGTCCATATTCACCTAAACCCCAGCTGTAGAGCTCCCCACTGGAGGTGATGGCAGCACTATGAGAGCTCCCACAGGCGATGTCACGGATACGCTTGCTCTTCAATGCCTCAATCAATCGCGGCTTATCACAGTTCCTGGAGGAAAGATTGGACATTTCCTGAGTGTTTTCAGTCCCAGATAAATCGCTGCTTTAGTGCCTGGATGAGCTGATGTCGCTGAACTTCTTAAAAATGAACAAAAGTCGAGTGGAAACAATAGTCTTGGTAGCAACTTGGATAAGTTATATGACGACTTTGGCTTTTAAATCAATCAGTGAAATGAAACATTGATAGCATTGAGTTATTTTTGATTCTGAACATAAGTTTAACAGGAACTCCCAAAGGAATAAATTACCTGATTTATCAACATTTCACTGGCTCCCAGTGCCTTTTAGGAAATGTTTTAAGGTTCTTTTACTTGTTTTAAAACTCTTAAGGACTCCACCAATCGTTATCTCTGAGATCTTTCATCTTCACCAACCTCTTCAATCTCTCAGGTCAGCTGACCGGCTGCTCCTGTTTATTCCCAGAGCCAGTAATAAACTTAGGGATGGATCAATCTGTGGAACAAGCTACTGCTACATATCAAACAAGACCCTTCTGCAACCGTTTTTAAATCAATAAAAAACATTTTTGTTTCATTAATTCTGCTTTTAATACTACTCCATTTGAATCATGTTTTGGTCAAAAACTGTACCTAACTCTGTTTATGTTCAGAGTTTAATATTTTAGTTCAGTATCTTATTTTTTATTCATATATTCTTTCAGAGGGAAATTTTACACAAAATGCTGAAAAAAAGTACATATTTATGTATTTTTAACAATTTTAGTATCCAAAAAATTTGGAAAAAAACATGAAAAAACAGGGAAAAAAATGTAAACGTATTATAAGTACAGAGACAATCAGTGCAATAACTAGATTAAGTTTTCTGAACAGCGCCACCTGGTGCCAGTTCTGTTGTGTTCATAGAGATTTTGTTTTGTGAGTTTTTCTTCATTTTTCTGACTGAAGTCATTCCTTTTTGAGTGATTTTATTTTTGTTGTTCTGGTCTAAATGCTGCACTGTTTGGAAGATGTTGGCTGTTAATTTTCTATTTTCCAGCCACTGGTTATGATGTGTCCCAGATGACACGAGCAGAAGAGGAGCAGAAACAACAGATCTGGTCAACAGCAGATGGTGTAATCCAGGACCTGCTGCTGTGGAAGATCATCTCTGCAGACCAGATACTGAACTGAGATCTTCATTCAACAACAGAGTGTCTTCAGTCAGAGGCTCCTTCAGATCTGCTGCAACACAGAAGATCCTTCCTGTCCATCACAAACCACTACAGGAGATCCTTCCTGTCCATCACAGACCACTACAGAAGGTCCTTCCTGTCCATCACAGACCACTACAAGATCCTTCCTGTCCATCACAGACCACTACAGAAGGTCCTTCCTGTCCATCACAGACCACTACAGAAGGTCCTTCCTGTCCATCACAGACCACTACAGAAGGTCCTTCCTGTACATCACAGACCACTACAGGAGATCCTTCCTGTCCATCATAGACCACTAGAAGATCCTTCCTGTCCATCACAGACCACTACAGGAGGGCCTTCCTGTCCATCACAGACCACTACAGGAGGTCCTTCCTGTCCATCACAGACCACTACAGGAGGGCCTTCCTGTCCATCACAGACCACTAGAAGATCCTTCCTGTCCACATCTAGAACATCCTACAGTGACTTTATGAAGAAACTTAAAGGAGTTACTAAACATCTAGTTTTGCTCTGGGATGAATAAAGTATTTGTAAGTAGTAAGTAAGTAAATAAAGTTTATTTATATAGCAACTTTCACAGAAAAAATCACAAAGTGCTTCACAGAAAACAGAATCAAACATGATAAAACAAATAAAATCAATAAAACAAACAAAATATCATTACAAATCAAAATCATTAAACAACAACAAGAGAACACAAAATAGTTATTTAAAAGCAGTTTTGAATAATTGGGTCTTCAACTGCTTTTTAAAGGAGTCCAGACTGTCTATACAGCGTAAAACTAAAGGAAGGTCATTCCAAAGTCGCGGTGCAACAGACTGGAAGGAGCGATCACCTGGACTTTTAAATCTGGTCCTTGGAACTGTTAGTAGATTCTGGTCTGTGGACCTGAGGACTCGGGTTGGAACTGTTAGGAGATTCTGGTCTGTGGACCTGAGAGCTCGGGTTGGAGCGTACGGCTTTATCAGTTCAGTAACATAAAGAGGAGCTTGACCATGTAGGGCCCTGAAAGTTAGAGTCAGGATTTTAAAATGAACTCTACATTTAACAGGTAACCAGTGCAGAGACCTCAGAATAGGAGTGATGTCATCTTTCCTGTTTGCTCCAGTGAGGAGCCTCGCTGCAGAGTTCTGGACCAGCTGAAGGCCATAAAGGGCTTTTTGGTTCAAACGTGAAAAGTGTGTTACAGTAATCTAGACGGGAGGAGATCAAAGCATGAAGAACCATTTCCTGTTCAGGTTTTGACACCAACTTTCTCAGTTTGGAAATATTTCTCAGATGATAAAAACAGTTTCTGACCAGCTGTTTTGAGTGACCTTCAAGAGACATTGATTGGTCGAAAATAACACCCAGATTCCTCATGTTAGACTTTACAGCAGAACTTAAATGTACAATCTGTTGACTGATGTGTTGTTCCAGAAAAGAGACCAGCTGATCAGCCACAACTCTTTCTAAGAGTTTAGAGATATAGCTCAGTTTGGAAATGGGCCTGTAGTTATTTGGCTGAGAGGAGTCCAGACTGGGTTTTTTAAGGATGGGTTCAATAACAGCGTGTTTAAAGATGGAGGGGACAGAGCCGGTTTGGACGGATAGATTAATAAAATCAACAATGCATGGGCCAACTAGGTCAAAAGCTTTAAGAAGCAAAGAGGTTGGGAGAATATCAACTGGGCTTGAAGATTTTTTCATGTTTTTAAGAATGAGACAGATGTTCTGAAAATGAACAGGTGTGAAGAAGGACCAGGTATGGGAAGGAGGAGGGTGGATGGGAGAATAAGTTGCAGATGGTGGTGAGAAACCTGACCTGATGTTTCTAATTTTGTTCTCAAAGAATGAAAGGAAGTTGTTCCAATCAGACCTTGAGAACACAGGGATTTGGGGCGTTTTAGGTGAAACTATCTGATTGATCGTGTCAAACAGAACTTTGGAGTTTTTATTTGAGGAAATTAGTTGAGAGAAGTAAACAGCTCTGGAGTTTTTAACCATTTCATTTAAAGATGTTATCAATTCCTTAAGGTACAGTCGGTGAATTTCCATTCTTGTTGATTTCCAAAGCCTCTCAGCTTTACGGCATGTCCTTCTGAGATTATAAATATGTTCATTCATCAGGGACTGTTCCTTCTATGAGATACCACTGTTTGTTTAACTGGAGCTACTTTATCTAAGATAGTAGAACACTGCTGATCAAATGACTGGATGAAGGAGTTTGCATCTTCACCATGAACTAAGTTTCTATCAAACATTACAGAAAAACCATCAGCTGCTGACTGATTAATGATGCGTCTTTCTGACCTCAGTTTGTGAGGGACAGGATCAACGTTAGACTGAATCTTAAAGAAAACACTGCTGTGGTCACTCACATGAACCTCCTCAACATGTAACTGATTGATGTTTAGACCCAGAGAGAAGACTAGATCCACAGTGTGACCCATATTATGGGTTGGTCCTGATACATGCTGTACAAAGTTAAAAGAATCAGTGATGGATCAGAAATCAGCTGCTGTGTTACACTCAGGGTTATCAATGTGGAAGTTAAAGTCACCCAGAATTAAAACCTTTTCCAGCTTAATCATGGATGATAAGAAATCTGAAAATTCAGAGAGAAAAAGGCCACTTGTTCCAGGAGGTCGGTAAATTAAAACACAGTAAAATACTTCTTGTAACCCTACTTTGATGATCTGACATTCAAAAGTAGTGAAACCGCCACTGTTGATCAGACTACAGGCGTGTTTGTCCTTAAAGACCACAGCAGACCTCCACCACGGCGTGAGGGGCGTGGTGTGGTAAACACAGAGCAACCTGGAGGACAGACTTCATTAGAATGGACAAAGTTACCATCTTGTTCCCATGTTTCAACTAGAAAAAAGAAGTCTAGGCCCCGCTGGGTGAAAAGCTCATTTAAGATAAAAGACTTGTTAGAAATGGATCGGGCATTTAACAGGGCACACTGAACTGAAGGATGCAGGTCATTTTTCTTCTTTGTTACTTGGAGATGGACGGGTCGTAAGCACCTGTTGAGTTTCCGGGCTCTCTGATCAGAGTGATTAGGGCAGCGGGTTGATAAATGAACTGGAATAGGAAAAAGTTCTGGTTTGAGAGCCGAGGAGGAAACTGTGGGGACAGAGACTCTGGGAAGAGACCTAGATGATGGTTGAATATGTGGTGGACTGTAGGGGGCAACAGCGTTTGGAGTGGTGGTGAGACCGAAGGCTGCAGAAGGTGTAGATGACTCGGATGTAAACAGTCATGTCTGTGTAGAGGAGTCCACCATAGATATACATCTATAGGACTGCACAGCGTACCTGATGTTAGCAGTCAGCATGCGTGAGCCAAGTCGGTTTGGGTGAACACCATCTCGCCTAAAAAAGGAAAAACGCTTCCAAAACAGATTAAAGTTGTCGATATAGCCAATATTGAGGGACCTGCAGGCAGACTGAAGCCAGGTGTGGAGAGAGAGGAGACGGCTGAAACTTTCATCTCCACCAGAAACTGTGGGAATCGGGCCGGAGATGAAGACAGACATTCCACTGCTCTTCTGGATCTCCAGCAGCTGGTAAAAATGCTGTAATGTGACAACAGACTGCCGACGGGAGACATCGTTGGATCCAACATGAATGATCACTCTTCTGACTGAAGTCGGGACGGAGCACAGCAGACTTGGAAGTTTCTCCAGAATATCTTGAACGGTGGCCGATGGAAAACACTTTGTGATGACGTTGAAGAAGCGGACGTTCCTGATGATTGAGTCACCAACCAGCAGAGTGGTTGGGGAGAACAGTGGACGAGGCGAAGAGGGTTCTGGGTTTGATCTTGGGTTTGTGATCCTGCGGGGCCGAGGAACTGGAGGGCTGGAGCTGGAGGGGCCCTGCTCCTGAGCCAGGGCAGGAGGTCCAGCGGAGTGTCGACGCACAGCTTCCTTCACTGTTTTGCGTCGGGCAGTAGAAGTTGAGGTCCGGGGGTGGAGAGACTGTGGAGGCTGCTTCTTACGAACTACAGGCTCCAGACACACGGCTGCTGCTCCACCTGCTGCTCCTCTGTCCTCCTCACCTCCCTCCACAGGCTGTGGTGATTGAATGGGAGGAAGGGGCTCAGAGATTGCAGCTGATTCTTCCTCAGCCAGTGCAGAGAAGCGGTTAGACAGGTTGAAGTCAGGTGGGGTGCTGGAAACAACAGGAGGGGACCTCTTTCGGCCACGTACCACAACCTCTGACCAAGATGAAGTCGGGTCTGGAGTGGGGCTGGATGTTGGCCGTGATAAGGGGTCCCAGGCAATAGTGTCCTGGAGCAGAGTGTCTCTGGATGTCTGTTCATGTTGATTAATAATCACTTTGGACAGTTTAGGGAAACGACTGGTAAGATCTGACAGCAGAAATTCTCTCCTTTCTAATTCATTTGACAGACGTCGAACATCTTCCTTAAGGTCAGCGATCTTTCTATGTGCTTTAAGGAGCATAGATTCATCATTGTGAGGAAGAAGAAGTGGTAGCAGTGACATGCAGATACCTTCAAGGCTACAGCTGCAGCGGAGCGTTCTCTGCCGGATCGGAGTTTAGTCTGTTAAAAGTCCTTTAAAGATCCAAAAAGTCCCAAAAAATAATATAATCCAGTGTAATCCAACATCAGTGACAAAGGGCTGAGTTTTCCCCAAGAAATTAAGCCACAAAATTAGACCACAATAGAGAGCTGGAAAGGACACGTCTGCTCTCACTGCTCTCACTCTTGGAAGAGTGATTGATTGATTTTTTTTCTACTCACATTCTACTAAAGTGCCCCAGCTTGCCGTCGTCTCCTTCGCCCCAGGAAAACACCTTCCCATCCACAGTCAGGGCCATAGCGTGGCGTCCACCAGAATGCACAGCCACCTTCTTCACCACGTAGTTACTTAGTGCAGTGATCTGACGAGGGATTGGGATGGTCCCACTGGAAAGGCCCAGACCTAACCTGCCGTTTGTCGCCTCTCCACAAGCGTAAATCTTCCCTTCCACTGTCACTGTAAGAGGAGTCATCAGTTACAACCAAAACGTGTGAAAGGACATTAAAGAAAACAATTAAACCATCTCTTAAATTACCTGCAAAGAGACTTTTGGAACCTCCAGCCACTTGAACCACATTGAGTGCAGAAAGTGTTTCAGAGAAGGAAGGAACTTTAATCTGAGAAGAGCACAAACACAAAAATTAGTAGAAAACAGCTGCAGCTAAAGTTCACCTCAGGCCATGTCTACTTCCTGATGCTGCATGTTTCCCACACTGGTGAGGCTGGGGAGGTGTGGAGTTTTATGAAGAATTTTAATAATTACTATAGCATTTACACAAGATTGATACCACACTGACAAATATTTTCAACATTGTTGCTTTGTTATCTGACTGCCAAATGGATATAGAGGAAAAATGATCAACAGCATAAATGTAGATTATATTTATAATTAAGTCTGAGATACAACATTCTACACAACTACTTAAATGATGTTTTCCAACTGTCTTTGTTGTTCCTGCTGTTGATTACCTGGATCAGGTGTGTTCAGCCAATCAGAAGCTGAACACATTACCTGCATTCGATCTCAGGGGAACTCGGCAATCTGGTATGAATAAGTACCTGTGCTATCAATATAACTGGCATCATAATTGTTAATTATTCATAAATAATTAATTGATTAGCCATAGTAGTTGATCATTTAATCCACCCAAACTTCACACCTCTGCTCCTCAAGAAACCCTGAATTAGATCTCTTAGGAGCCACTTAGCTCTTATCTATGTTTTGTGCGTCAGTGTGTTTGTTATATTAATTATTTAGTATAGTAATAAAGCTGATTGTTATATAAAGTAGTCAAGTCATCATTTTATTAATGAAGGAAGTTCTATGAACCTCAAAAGTACCTATTGTCTGTCTCAATCACTAAAATCAAACAAAGTTAATATTCATAATTTATTGAATATTAGGATTTTGTTTGACCACTCTAGTATGTGATTCAACACTTATTAAATGTATTCCACTACAGACTTCTCCATGACTGGCCGCGCTCTTCCGGTATGGCGACTGTAAACGTGAAGCCACAGGGCATCCTGTGCACGGTCCCACCTTTACAGGATGTGCATTTCAAAATAAGTTTTCAAGATTTTTCAGCAGCTTGCAGTTGTGACAATTTACACTAACTGCACAGATAAACTCAAAATATATTATTCACATCTGTGTCCCATAACAGTAAGTCTTTATAAGCTATAGTCAATTTCAATTAGTTTCAAGTACTTTTAAACACTTTCAAGCACCTGTAAGAACCCTGTAGACCTAGCTTGATTGTTTCAGTGTGTAGCAAACGGCACCTTAGAGCCTTTGAGTCCCCCCAGCTGGTCTTTGTCATTCAGACCCCAGACAAACACTTTGGTCCTGATGGAGGCAGCTGATTCCAATCCTGGAGACTTCTTGCGAGCAAGACTGCAGAGAAAACCCCCACAATGAGCCCAGTATTATACGTAAATTCATCCATTTAATCTGATGCATCGACTCTTAGAGATTCAGCAGGTAGAATACGTATTAAACACACCACTAGTTTTCTAAGTTAATCTATTTCTAAAGGTTCTGTTGACATGAAATTCTCACTTTTCAGGCCTTTTCTTAACACCTTCCTTTCATCATGTGTTCAGCCCTTTTTCCCTGAGTTGTTCCATTTTGTTACACAGAACTTAATGAGGACATGGATGGTATAGTTTCCAGAGGTGTGGACTCAAGTCACATGACTTGGACTCGAGTCAGACTCGAGTCATCATTTTGATGACTTCTGACTCGACTTGGTAAAATCTAGAAAGACTCCCGACTTGACTCGGACTTGAACGTCAATGACTTGCGACTTGACTTGCGTGTGTTGACTTGATGATGACTTGAAGATATTTGATATTTTAGCACTGAAAACGGCTCTAGATCAGACCTATGTGGCTCAAATGCGGCCTCATCCCTCACTGGCGCTGCTAAAAATCTCCCTCTCACCGCAGCGATCAGCTGATCGGCGGAAAAACTCTCCCGACACTGAACGTGTCTCTGAAGTTCAGCAGCCGACACACATTAAACCAGGAGAACTCAAATTCAGGTCCTAAAGGACCCCTTCTATTAAGAAGTCCGCGATCCAGAGGAGTCTGTACCCTCTCTGCTTCATGAGAGCCAGCAGAGTGACCTGTTGCTAAAGTGAAACTAAACAGCAGCTGATCGCAGTGCTGATGCAGGGGCGGGTCTAGAACTTTTCTCTATGGAGGCAGGGGCAAAGATTATAGAAGGGTGGCCCACTAAAAGTCAATTGTATTTAAATGTTCTGCAGTCTTAAACAGCAGACCAACATTTAGATTATTTTAATTCATTTATTTACTGAAGTAAAACACATGGATCTGTTTAGCAAGAACTACGGAGCAGATTCATGGAGAACACAATCAATAGAACACAAATGAACATTTTAGTACATCAATACTTCGCCTGCCTATGAATGAGCTTTCAACATCAAACTAATAATAATGTAGAATTACAGCAGTTTCTGCAGATTATTAACAATACATCAGAGATTAGGACAGCTCATATGTCTGTTTTTGTGGATTTTGGCAAAACATTCCACAGAACTATTCAATATAATAGGCAAAAACTGATTGACAGCTCTGCTGGGGGTGATCAGGCAGGGTGGCCAATCAGATCTCAAGGGTGGTCAGCACCACCCCTGTGGCCCCGCCCCTGCCTGCATGGACCCCGCGTCGACTCACAATGACGACGTGGATTTAATGAAAGAACCAGAGCTCTGGAGACACTCTGTGACTCATTGGTCAGAAACTAGCGGTTCGCGGACCGGATCTGGTCCTCCCTCTGATTGGCTGTAGTCCAGATATTCCTTGTGTGCTGCAGTCAGAGAGGTGAGTATGCTAGGCTAGTCACATGAACAGAGTGGATTTAGTGGATCAAGAGAGAAAACTCAAAGAATTATTAACAACTTTTCATCAAGTTAAGATCTGAGCTTCTGAAAATCATGACCAGTGATCTGATAAGGAGCACCAAACTCCCAGGTTAGGTCAGATCCTGGTCCAGGTTAGGTCAGACCCTGGTCCAGGTTAGGTCAGACCCTGGTCCAGGTTAGGTCAGACCCTGGTCCAGGTTAGGTCAGACCCTGGTCCAGGTTAGGTCAGACCCTGGTCCAGGTTAGGTCAGACCCTGGTCCAGGTTAGGTCAGATCCTGGTCCAGGTTAGGTCAGATCCTGGTCCAGGTTAGGTCAGACCCTGGTCCAGCTCACTGGGTCCTTTGTCCTGCTAAAGACCCCCCAAATGGACAAAAGCTATAAATCTATAAACCACATGATCAATGCTCTGACCAGGTGTCTCCTCTACCTGCTGCCTCTCAGCGTCAGTCAGCGGCAAACTGATCATCAGATCAGCTTTAACATTAATTATTATTTTATTTTTAAAAAACTGAAAAAAAGACTTCAGTTCTTTTTAAATTATAACTACTTAAAACATTTGGCCAGGTATTTTTATTAGCTTTGTACATTGTTTGTAATATTTTCTTACAATATTGAACATCTAGCCAAGGCCAAAGATCTAGAGACCAAACTAAGGAAGTGTCCATCTGAGAGACAGGTGTCCTTCTGAGAGACAGGTGTCCACGATGGAGGATCGTCCATCTGACATTTAGACATGAAATGTTCAGGTTGAGACGTTCAAGAGAAACATGAAGTTAAAACATTTGAACTGATCTTAAAATGTTTTATGTTTCAGTTTCAGCTCATGAGAGAGATTTATCTAGAAATCATTTATTAAAACGGTCATTAAATTATAATTGGTCAGATGACTCGATTATGACTTGAAAATTCAATGTTAAGTACTTGGACTTGACTTGGACTTGCACGTCGATGACTTTGGACTTGGTTGTGTTTGACTTGGACTTGACTTGAGACTTGACTGGAAAGACTTGTGACTTACTTGTGACTTGCAAAGCAGTGACTTGGTCACACCTCTGATAGTTTCTCTGTGGAGGATGGGTTGGTACCAACAGAACCTTTAGAGAAGGTTTATTAGAGAACTGGTTTAAGGCTTATTCTACCTGCTATTTTGTTCATATGAAAGTAGATTAAATACCGTATGTGTAACTGAAAAAAGACAACAAGCATGTTGACCTTTATCAGCAAAATCTGCATGTCAGGTGTTTCCATACTTAAACTGAGAAACACATCTGCATAAATGCAAACAAAAGGAGTGTTTTAGCTCTTCAACATGTATTCCTTCAGTAGTCAAACCTTCCAGCTGTAGATTTATCATCATCCTCTTCTTCATTGTCAGAAGCCAGAAAGGGGACAGTAGCCAGGTCTTCATCTTCTGCTCTGATGCGTCCCACAATGCGAAGTCCATGAATTTTGCAGTCTATACCAGAGCTGCGACACTGCTTGATGGCAATCTCGATGTATCTGTGAAACTGAGATGGAAGATATTGACAAAATGATGAAACAGCACAAGATACGAGTTAATAATAATGAAATAACCTTAAGGCTTACTGACCTCAGTGCAGTCACTAAGCAGGAGAACAGTAGTGTCTGTAGGATTGATGTTAATCGTCTTCAGCTCTATTAAGTTGTTCAAAGAGCTTCCACCTGTAGAAAGATTAACAATAACAATAAAACAATCCAGTGTCGGTTCAGTTTCTCTCTAAAGCTCCAGGTCACATCAGGTCACATCATCAGGTCATCTCAGAGCAACAGATCCAGATCCTTCAGGTCCAGACGGAGGACAACTGGGTACAGTAAGTTAAAGACTAAAGAAGAAAAAAGTTTTAGTGTTATTCTTCACATACAGAGCCTGTAGTAGAACGAAGTGATGGAGTCTTAGTGCAATACATAAGTGATGCAGTGCAACATTCATTATAAATGATAATTAGTCAGATTGTTTCGTTATAACCAGCTGATTGGATTGAGGAGTTTCTTTAATGTGATCCTCCATCCTGAGCAGCTCAGTAGGAACACGACAGTGGGAAGAAAACTCCCTTTGAACAGGAAGAAACCTGTTTTTGATTGATTTGATGAAAGCTGGTCTTGATGCCGTGGGATTGGAAATCACTGATGATAGGGTGGTGTGTGTGTGTGTGTGTGTGTGTGTGTGCGTGCGTGCGTGCGTGCGTGTGTTCCTTTTCCTTGTAGCATCATAAACCATTGTACAGGTTTTAATGGAACTGTCATAAAGTAGTCTTTGGATGAACATTTATAACTTATTAACATTTGGAGTCAATCCCATTCAAGATGGCCACCACAGATAATCAGCATCAGCAAACAAAAAGTGGCTTTAAAGGGAAAATCAGTTATTTATCGACAGTACACCAGAGGGTCTGGACTGTTTAAACAGAACCATGATATCAACCCTACACCTAGAAACAACAGCCAGTATCCATTTAATATAGTGCCTCTGTGGCCAACCCGCAGCTCTTACGTTCATATTTAAGTTTGTGTTTTAATTTAGAGTTCTCATTTTCTACCAACCCGAACCATCAGGTCGGTTAGATCCTGTGGATCTTGTGTTTGTTACTCGGTGAAGCGCTCTGTCTGATGTCATCAAGAATCGCTTCAACAGACCCAAGAAATCAGCCGTATCTGAAAGGAGCCTGAACCCAGCCCGAGGTCATCAGAGGGAACACTCGGTTGTCATCAGCAATTAGTCGAAGTCAACGCGACTTTTATTACTAGGTAGTCAACTTTCAAAAATTGTAAGTCGTGCAACCCCTATTAGGCCAAAACTGTATGTGACCCAACTGCACCATATTTTTCGTGGTGGTAGGGAATATTACCAGCAAAATTTTTTGTCAGATGAAAATATTTTGCGTTAACCCCTGTACTAACCATAATCAGAGTTTGAAATGAATTTAAGTATCATGAAGGCTGAAGTAGTGGAGGGGGTGAGTGAAGGAGAGGAAGTTTCAACTGAACGTCAGATTTTCTATGCTACTGTCCTGAAATCAACCTGATTTTCAGTCTCACTTTTTATTTTCTATACCAAACATTTTCTGATTCAGGGATGTACGAGTGTAAAAAGAACGATGCTAAAGTACACGTAACAAATTCAGTTCAACTCACCCGACACTACAACAAGTGAGGGCATGTAGCTGCTGTCCGCCGGGTCAACGATCATCTTCAGCCTGTGCACAAGAACGTCTGGGAAAAGCTCCAGACGAATCCAGTGCTGCAGAGAAAACCACCAGGAAAGCCCGTCAGCTGAGGGTGGTAAATAAGTCTAAACATCTATGACAAAACACACAAATGAAATGTTCTACCTTTCCCTGTGAACCGGAGGACTGCCAACACTGATCACTGCAGTCGATGAGGCGTGACGCCTGGTTAACGGAGGATGACACGTTGAGGCTCTTCACAGCACGAGACCAATCGTCGATCAGCATCCCGCGCTGGCTGTTGTGATGCTTCTTGAGCTGTTTGCCTGAACGGCCACAAAAAGCTGGAGACTGCCCTGGTGGTGAAGGTGAACAACAGGATTAATCTCATGCTAACACTCAGACACCAACTGCAGTGGTGAGTGTGTGACTGACCAGGCTCGTTAATTCGGCCAAAGGAATGTCTGGTGTTGTGTTTGCGTGTCTTGAAACAGTTTTCACAGAAATCAAAGTCGTCACAGTTTTTGCACTTGAATCGTGGGCCGTTAATCGGGAACATCTGACACCCGTCACACCTGTGGACAGCACAGGTTTAATAACAGATACTAGATATGAGTCAGTGGAGATTAGGGCTACGTTCACTCTGCAGGTCTTAATGCTCAATCCAGTGTTTTTGCTGTCAATTGTTATTTTGTGTGGCCGTTCACATTATAGTTGGAAAACGGCTGCTATCGACTCCAGTCTGAACAGTCTATGGTTATGAAACAAATGTTGCTGGTGGTTCGATGTCACATGCAGAGATTATTTTTATATCGCCTTTTACAGGCAGAGGTCACACAGTGCTTCACTAGAGCTGCTAAAATGCACTGTGACTAACGGTACATGAAACAAAAACAGCTATGAGAGGATTATAAAAGCCTGGGTCTAAAGAAACACTTTTTACAGTGTCCACGGAGTGTAGACTTCATAAAGACAGAGGCAGAGCGTTCCACCGTCTAGGTGCTGCTGCTTGAAAAGCCGGGTCTCCTGGAGTTCTGAGGCCAGTTCAGGGAATCATCAGAAGGTTCTGATTAGACCTCAGATTCAGTGAGTAAAGGTCTGGCTGGATCAGATCAGTCATACAGGAAGGAGCTTCTCCATGTGAAGCTCTGAAACTTCTAAAACTGTCTGGCAGTTGACTTTAAAACAGGGTCACATGACTCCTCCTGAGTGAACGAGTCAGAAGTCTGACAGCACAAGACCACTCTCTTCTCATTTAAACAGACTGTTACTGTCAGCAGAGTTCTGAGATGTTCCTCAGATAAAAAGAGCTTGTTAGCCGTTTTGGGTGCTGCGCCAGATAAAGAGCTCCATTAAAACTCACACCTATCCTCGCCAAAACAAGTGCGAGTGACAAATGCTGGAGGAACTGTGGACTTGTGGGTGATCAAACCCACATTTTTTGGGATTGTCCTATAATACGCAAGTTTTGGTTGGATGTCAAGGGCATTTTGGAAAACTTACTAGAGGTGACTATTTCTCTGGATCCCCTAATATTCCTACTAGATATATTTCCGGACAATCTCTCTCAAGATAAAAAATATCTGCTTCATATCCTGTTGGTGACTGCAAGAAAGATGATAACGGTTTGTTGGTTGAGACCGCAACCACCTACAGCCACGCAATGGATACAGAAAATGAGACATGTTTGCGTGATGGAATATATCACAGCACAACTACATTTAAAAACACAAGATTTTGAAAACAAGTGGAAACCGATCATAAACTTTCTCAAATAAGGAAAAAACCCATGCCCGGCAAGTATTAATATTACTTTTAATAATGTCTTTTTTTTATTCTCTCACATTGTAAACCCTGATTTATTCATTTTTACTTTATTATACTTTATTTTTTAAATTATTTTTATGCATTTGGAGGATTGTAATATGTGACGCCCAATCTCAGGACAATGTTATTGTTACTATGTTTATGTTGTTGCTGTTGTTGTGGATGCAACAATAAAGTTAAAAAAAACAACAACTCACACCTAGATTCCTGAGGCTGGGCTTCACCCAGCTGCTGGTCAATGGGAGCAATGGCCTCAACTGGTGCAACAGATGTAGATAATTGTTGATCAACCACTGCTTAATAGTCAGCAAGCAGTTAATTAAGGAGTATAATTTGTGGACCTCAGTGGGTTTGAAAGAGCAACACAACCGATATCATCAGCAAAAAGAAAACATCTGCTGGATTATCTGATCTAGTGGGAATAACATATAACAGACGAGGACAGGTCCCAGAATGGAACCCTGAGGAACTCCACATGATGGAGGTTTACGACTAGACTGAAGCTCCTACCAGATATAAAGGAGACCATCTTAGAACCAATCCAGACCTTCAAACCAGATCCCTCGGTCTGCTGATCAGGATGTTATAACTAACAGGATGAATTTATGGAAGAAGTAAATGAATGTTACACGTTAGCAAGTTGTTACTGAATCAAATGAAGCAAAGCTTGTTCCATTCATTGTTTACAGGAGACCTTGCTGCTTCCAGGAAACGCTGATCGGTTCCTCTGGTTGGAATTCAGACGAAGTGCTGTTCAGACTGAGGTCACTCTGAGAAACATCAGATACGAGGGCCATATAATTAACCAACCAGATTAGAAAAACTCTGATTTGTGTCATTCAGACTGTCATAAATTAAAATAAGCAAAAAATAAAAAAGGATTTGGGTCACTTCAGCCTGCAGTGTGAACGTAACCATGGAGTCTTCATGCTGTACCTCACTCCAGGATGAACACTGGGAACCAGCTCCATCTCAGACAACAAGCCAGTCCAGTGGGACTGCTGTGGGAAGTCTACAATCACATCCTTTCCATTGGCACTGAAAGCTTAGTACAGAGACGTGATATTAGGTTAAAGCAATTTAGCAGTCATCAAGTCAAGAATAAAAAAATTAAGATCTTTTTAAATCCTTGATAGCTGACTTTACCTTTCACTACCCCGACACTCCTGTGAGTGACGGAGCCCCACTTGTATTTTGGAGTTGTGATTGCAGGCTTTACCCTCACTTTGTCACCAATCTTTATATGAGAAGGAGAACTCTGTGGTGGGAATCCTGAAAGAGTAGAGTAAATCATCTTGTCAATTCTTGCTATTAGTCCCAACTTCCAATCACATGAAAACCCCCAAACACCCACCGATGAGCTCAATGTGGATGTAGCGAACCCAGTAAGTTCCTCCTTTCTGCTGCCAGTCACACTGCACGTTCAAGTCATGAAGTCCATCTCTGTCCAGCTTAATCACCTTCCCGACATCTCCATCATACACTTCCTCATACGTTCTGCAGCACTTCACCATCATCCCCACCTGCAGGGAACCCGTTAGGCTTCATCTCATTTCAGTGGACATTTTGAAGTAGTGTTTTATCAGTTGTTTACAGCACTGTCAAAAGGATTCACCCTCAGACTTCTTCTGTTTTTGCTGACTTGTCACATTTAAATGTTTCAGCTCAGCAAAAAAGAATTATCAGAGAAAGAAAACCTGAGTAAATATAAAATTATGTTTTTAAATGATGGTTTCTACAAACCAACCTGGTCCTGTGTGTAATTACTGGTACTCCCGTTGTTAAATCATGAATCAATAGTGATTAATCACATTATTTATAAAGCTGAGTTCAGCTCCAGACCTGTAGGATTAATAAATCACTTCAATAGAACCTGTCTGACATCATGAAGGAGGCTAAAAGATCTCAAAAACCAACACATCAGGTCCTGTTCTAAAGAAAATCTAAAACTAAAAGACAAAGAACATCTAAAGACCTGCAGGACTCACCTGGTTAAAGTTAAGGTCAAAGCTCATGATTCAGCAATAAGAAAGAGACAAGACAACACAAAGACCCGTCTCACATTAGATAAAAACATCTTGGTGCTCCCAAAGACTTCTGGATAAATATTCTATCAGCTGATGAGACAAAAGCTGAACTTTCTGGAAGGTGTGTGTCCCGTTCCATCTGGAAGGTGTGTGTCCCTTTCCTCCTGGAAGGTGTGTGTCCCTTTCCTCCTGGAAGGTGTGTGTCCCTTTCCTCCTGGAAGGTGTGTGTCCCGTTCCATCTGGAAGGTGTGTGTCCCGTTCCATCTGGAAGGTGTGTGTCCCGTTCCTCCTGGAAGGTGTGTGTCCTGTTCCATCTGGAAGGTGTGTGTCCCATTCCATCTGGAAGGTGTGTGTCCCTTTCCTCCTGGAAGGTGTGTGTCCCTTTCCTCCTGGAAGGTGTGTGTCCCTTTCCTCCTGGAAGGTGTGTGTCCCTTTCCTCCTGGAAGGTGTGTGTCCCGTTCCATCTGGAAGGTGTGTCCTGTTCCATCTGGAAGGTGTGTGTCCCGTTCCTCCTGGAAGGTGTGTGTCCCGTTCCTCCTGGAAGGTGTGTGTCCCGTTCCTCCTGGAAGGTGTGTGTCCCGTTCCATCTGGAAGGTGTGTCCTGTTCCATCTGGAAGGTGTGTGTCCCGTTCCATCTGGAAGGTGTGTGTCCCGTTCCTCCTGGAAGGTGTGTCCCTTTCCTCCTGGAAGGTGTGTGTCCCGTTCCTCCTGGAAGGTGTGTGTCCCGTTCCATCTGGAAGGTGTGTGTCCCGTTCCATCTGGAAGGTGTGTGTCCCGTTCCATCTGGAAGGTGTGTGTCCCGTTCCATCTGGAAGGTGTGTGTCCCATTCCTCCTGAAAGGTGTGTGTCCCGTTCCTCCTGGAAGGTGTGTCCCATTCCTCCTGGAAGGTGTGTGTCCTGTTCCATCTGGAAGGTGTGTGTCCCATTCCTCCTGGAAGGTGTGTGTCCCGTTCCATCTGGAAGGTGTGTGTCCCGTTCCATCTGGAAGGTGTGTGTCCCGTTCCTCCTGGAAGGTGTGTGTCCCGTTCCTCCTGGAAGGTGTGTGTCCCGTTCCTCCTGGAAGGTGTGTGTCCCGTTCCATCTGGAAGGTGTGTGTCCCATCTGGAAGGTGTGTGTCCCGTTCCTCCTGGAAGGTGTGTCCCGTTCCTCCTGGAAGGTGTGTGTCCCGTTCCATCTGGAAGGTGTGTGTCCCGTTCCTCCTGGAAGGTGTGTGTCTCGTTCCATCTGGAAGGTGTGTGTCCCGTTCCTCCTGGAAGGTTTGTGTCCCGTTCCTCCTGGAAGGTGTGTGTCCCGTTCGTCTGGAAGGTGTGTGTCCCGTTCCTCCTGGAAGGTGTGTCCCGTTCCTCCTGGAAGGTGTGTGTCCCGTTCCATCTGGAAGGTGTGTCCTGTTCCATCTGGAAGGTGTGTGTCCCTTTCCTCCTGGAAGGTGTGTGTCCCTTTCCTCCTGGAAGGTGTGTGTCCCGTTCCTCCTGGAAGGTGTGTGTCCCGTTCCATCTGGAAGGTGTGTGTCCCGTTCCTCCTGGAAGGTGTGTGTCCCGTTCCATCTGGAAGGTGTGTCCTGTTCCATCTGGAAGGTGTGTGTCCCGTTCCTCCTGGAAGGGTGTGTCCCTTTCCTCCTGGAAGGTGTGTGTCCCGTTCCATCTGGAAGGTGTGTCCTGTTCCATCTGGAAGGTGTGTGTCCCATCTGGAAGGTGTGTGTCCCGTTCCTCCTGGAAGGTGTGTGTCCCTTTCCTCCTGGAAGGTGTGTGTCCCTTTCCTCCTGGAAGGTGTGTGTCCCGTTCCTCCTGGAAGGTGTGTGTCCCGTTCCATCTGGAAGGTGTGTCCTGTTCCATCTGGAAGGTGTGTGTCCCGTTCCTCCTGGAAGGTGTGTGTCCCGTTCCATCTGGAAGGTGTGTGTCCCGTTCCATCTGGAAGGTGTGTGTCCCGTTCCATCTGGAAGGTGTGTGTCCCGTTCCATCTGGAAGGTGTGTGTCCCGTTCCTCCTGGAAGGTGTGAGTCCCTTTCCTCCTGGAAGGTGTGTGTCCCGTTCCTCCTGGAAGGTGTGTGTCCCGTTCCTCCTGGAAGGTGTGTGTCTCGTTCCATCTGGAAGGTGTGTGTCCCTTTCCTCCTGGAAGGTGTGAGTCTCGTTCCTCCTGGAAGGTGTGTGTCTCGTTCCTTCTGGTCTGGTGGAATGAGATCTGGTCTGTGATGGTCTGGTCTTCAGGACCTGGACCACTGGCTGGAGCTGATGGAACCATGAATTCTGCTGACTACCAGAAAATCCTGATGGAGAATTTCTGACCTTTGACCTTAAAACTAAAACAATCCTGTAAAAATAATTGGAACTAAATTCGTCCCCAGTGACGTGAGACTCATTACTAATCATCAAAAATCAGGAAGGGTTACAACCTGTTCTAACATTCAGGTTTTTTATAGTGCTGTTACTGATAGAAAGCCACTTCCAAATGTCCCTTCACCATCTCCTTCATGCAGTTTTGAAGCACATTTATAGGCTGGTTCTTTTACCTGAATGTTCTCTCTCACGTACCCAGCGTAATCGTCGTTGCTTTGGAAATCTGATCTCTTCTTAAATGTCTGACTCTCTGTCACCACAGCTCCTTGTGGCTAATACAACACAGAGACCAGATAAACAAATCCATTAATTAATCACATCATGAAGAGAATTTGACAGGTTGAAGGAGTTTCAAGCTGCTACTTTTTGGGTTGTGGGAGAAGAAAAGGAAAAACAATGCACCACAGTGAATGTTGGCTCTACTTCCTCCAGTTCCTCCAGCACCTCCTCATCAGAATATTCATCAGACACGGTGTCAGCATCCGACAGCTCCGTGAAGTGAATGTCTGGATGGTCCAGCAGCCAGCTCACCAGAGCCTCAACACCTGATGCACAAACTCAATTACCTCCAGGTGAATATATCAAACAAATCAACAATCTGTGATGTAAAATCTACCTGGGACACCAGAGGCATTGCCTGTAGTACCAGACAGCGACTTCAAGGCAAACTCAATGTTTTTCCTTTGGAAGCCCATTTCCATGAGCTGGACGACTATGGGTAAAGGAGGTACAGGGGAGGTCTTCTGCTTCCTCTGTTTGGGTGGTTTCACATGCTGTATGGTGACGGGCGTGGTGGCCTCACTAGAGCTGCTCTCCTCAAACAGGGGAGAGGACGGGTGGGCAGACTCCACAGCCAGGTACTGACACACTGCCAAAGCTGCTGCCTACACACACACACACACACACACACACACAGATCATGTCAAAGAAGTGCCCAGCATCAGGTGAGTGAAGTGTTCCTGCTAACAATAATAAAACACTAAGGTCTACTTGTGTACCTCTAATTCCTGCCTGTCAAAAATAGCTTTGATGGGGGAGGGCTGAGTGGCAGCTGACAGCAGCTGCTGCAGGAGGATCAGTGGAGGCAGAGGACCTTCAGGAGACAAGTCTCCAACATCAGGAGATGACACCACTGGATCGTCTGCACGAAGAGACAGGCATGTTCAAACGTTACAAAATCTGAGAGGAATTTCACTATAAAGTGTTCAAACACCTTTGAATCAAATTCGAGAACTTTCGACTTCCTATTAAAATGTTTGCAGCAGCGTATGTGATTTACATGATGTTCTAGAATAGAGCTGCACAGGTAGCAGTGCTTTGTTAGAAGTTGTATTGGGGATTTTTCTTTTCATTTTCTCTGGCTGAAGGTGTTGCTGTTTGAGTAATTTGGTTGTTCTGGTTGGGACAACCAGTGGTTGAACCTCAGATCCAGGAGGATCAGTGTGGCTTTCTTCAGGATCCTGTGCTGCTTGGAGGTTTGAGTGTGAATTTGTTGATGCTTTTGATGTTTTACTAGTCATAAAGGTTCAGTACATGCTTTAATAAGATATCAGAACTAAAATGTGATCCATCAAGTGGTTTACCTGCCAGGTAAAGGGTAACAACATATTAATCATTAATAAGATTCAACATATTTTATAGTAACTACCCACACGTTTTTGATTAAAGAACAAAGATATTCAAAAATCACCAAGCAAAATGGAAGCAAACCTCATCAGGTCCTTTGAGTCTTTAGAAAAGCAACTCTGATGTCTTACCACTGGGGTTGGGTCCGATGTCAACAACTGCTGGCTGGGACAGGATCTGTCTCAGTTTGTCCTGATGAGACAGCAGCGCACGTCCTGCCTTCAAGATGTAAAGCCTCAGCTGCTGGCATCGCAGTAAGTGAATGTCCACCTGGTCAGCTGGAAACAACAGAATGTCTGAATACATTTGTTCTTTGTCTCTCAGCAAAAATCAACAAATCTTTTAAGTCTGAAAACTATCGGCTGATGTTTCTGTGAAAAAAAGATTGAAACAAAACCCTGATAGTTTGTTTTTATTTTTTAAATTTTTGTCATGCCTCACATAGAGGAGGTAGAATAAGTACTGATCACGTCTCCAGGTCTCTAATGACTCCATCTCTAAAGGTTCTGTTGACCTGAACCAGATGTTGGTACCAACCCATCCTCCACATGTAGAGAACCCAACCCATTCAGGTCCTCGTGAAGTTCTGTGTATAAACAGAACGACTCAGAGAAAAAGGATTTTAGATTCTTCCTGAAATGGATTCAATTCTTGGTCCAAAGTCTTTGTTGGTGCTGCAGCTTCCACACGCCTCCTAGAGGAGAAACTAGTCTCAGGTGTGGTTCCGGTCTTCAGATCCTAAAGCAAGGGTCATCAACTAAAAACCTTTGAGGGCCACATTCATTTTCCCAGGAGTTTTCACGGGCCGGGTGGGGGTGGGGTGCGCGCGCGCGGGGGGTGCTGGTGCTTAAAGTAATGAGACACATAGAACCTGATTTTAAAGGCAGAGAGCTGATGATGTTTAAACTGTCTGAAATATAAATGTAACTCGGTTTTCTTCTCAATGTGTTAACCTGGAAAGGCTGAAAAAGAAAAGTTATAACCATTATAACTTCAGTAATTTCCTATCAGATACCGTAGTCTAGTGGTTAGTGACACTGACTTCAGAGCAAGGGGGTCTGGGTTTGATCCCTGGCCCTGACCAAATTTTCATTATGTCTTTAAATGTTACTGATAAAGGATAGGGCATGACCACATGCACAATTACTCAGTCAGAAATAAACACAAACTCAGGGAAACACATGGTTCAGATAAATAAACAGAACGTTGGTAGATACTTGGGCCGATTTAAGTCAGGGAAACACCTTTAGATAAATAAACAGTCGGGAAACACGTGGCGGCCCGCGACCCACATCTTTCTGGCCCTCCAAGCCTTACACGGACTTTGTTTTTTTCTTGCATCAGTGTTTTTGCGTGTCAGTCTGCACGGTGTCTAAACAATAACATTTTAACATATAATGAAAGTTGGTTTGGGCCGGGTATCGAACCCACACTCTCCCAGATGGGAGGCCACTAGGCCACGGCCTCTGTTAGTAAAGCATTGAGGTTATAATGGTTACAAGTTTTTTTTCCAGCTTTTCCAGGTGGATACACTGAGATTGAGTTACATTTATACTTCAAATATGACAAACTACTGCTTTCACAGTAGCATAATGATTGTATCTGTAGTTTAAACATCATCAGCTCTCTGCCTTTAAAATCACGTCCTATGTGCCTTTTTACTTTGAGCACCGACAGCTCTGCACAGCCTACCCAATGAGTAGATTTACTTAGAGAACTAATATGGTGTTCAGTACTTATTTAAACTGCTGTTTTAGACTGATTTGTCCTGTTCTGCACCTGTGAGTCCTCGGCTCAGCGATTTCTTCATGCGTTGTTTCTCCAGTTTGCTCCCCGCCAGACTGACCAACTGGGCCCAAACCGCCAACATGGACTCGCTGAGGGGAAGGTTCTGCACACTGAACGAAACACCAGGCAGCTAAAGGAAAATAAAAACATCAAATCAACTCAGTTTGACCACAAGGCAAAACAAATTGTTTGTGCAAACATCTAAAACATCCTCATACCGGTTTGAGATGGCTGAGTAAGCAAACCCTGCAGGTTCTCATCTCATGAAACTGAACAGTGATGCGTCCTTTTGGGGTGATGCGTGTGACCGTCCCCTCTCCATACTCCTCATGAATGACCTGCCCCCCCAGCCTAAGGCGCCCATCAATCCCTCCAATCACTGCCAGCACTGCCATCAGACTGCAGACTTTGGGACCCTCAGAATCAGGAAAATATTCCTCTAAGATACACTGGGAATAATGCAGAGAGGGAGGAAAGAAATGACAGGAAGCAGCTTTTAGTAAACAATGAAGTCAGAACAAAAGCCCTAATCTGAGCTAACATCTTTTAACGCAGGAAATAAAATCATGACGGAACAGTAAATCTTACAACTTCAGACTGGCAGCCTGCCATAACATCTCCAATGGAGCTGAGCTGAGTGTTGATGTAATCATTTATCAGACCGTTCCACTGGCTCAGGGAGTGCAGCGTACGTAGGACAGCCACCATCTCCTCCGCCAGAGTGCTGCTGTGAGTGGCTGTCAACGATGCCTGTGGGCGAGACTTCTTCCTTCGCATGGACCCTTCTGCAGAGACAATTGTTTATATATACACACTATTATAAGAATGTAAAGGCTCCTGCTGTGGGTCTGATTGGTGTAAGCACCTCGAAGAAGTGGCAGGTCTGATGAGCATGTGCTCAGCAGGCTTCCTAAGAAGTTAAATAACTTCTCCACCAGAAACTTCATGTCCTGAGAGCGCTCCAGTCTGTCCCACGAAGGCAGGACGGCCTGAAGGAGACGCAGCGCCAGGATCTGGATGCGCACACACACACACACACACACACACACACACACACACACACACACAGTGATGAAAACTGATTAGCAGTACTTTATTATCCCAGAGGAAAATGACGATTCTTCATAATTTCATAGTATTCTGTTCTAGCTGTGGACAGGATCTCCTGTAGTGGTCTGTGATGGACTGGAAGGATCTCCTGTAGTGGTCTGTGATGGACTGGAAGGATCTCCTGTAGTGGTCTGTGATGGACTGGAAGGATCTCCTGTAGTGGTCTGTGATGGACAGGAAGGATCTCCTGTAGTGGTCTGTGATGGACTGGAAGGATCTCCTGTAGTGGTCTGTGATGGACTGGAAGGATCTCCTGTAGTGGTCTGTGATGGACTGGAAGGATCTTCTGTGTTGCAGCAGATCTGAAGGAGTCTCTGACTGAAGACATTCTGTTGTTGAATGAAGATCTCAGTTCAGTATCTGGTCTGCAGAGATGATCCTCCACAGCAGCAGGTCCTGGATTACATCATCTGTTGTTGACCAGCTGATAATCCACCTCCTTTGCTTTTTCTGCTCCTCTTCTAATCTCTGTCTGCTGTATCGTCTGAAAGCCGGGCATCTTTAAATAGTCTTAATAACGTGAGAAACACCTGCTGAGAAAATATGTTAGATACTCTGTAAGAGACTAAATGAACCCCTACCAACCATCAGAATCCTGACTCTCTCAGACCTGTTAGCTGGTCTTTAGAAGTCCTCCTATCCTCCACTCATTACACCTATTTGAACTGGTTACCTGTATAAAGACACCTGTCCACACTCAACCAATCAGACCCCTCCCTCTCCACCATGGAGACCAAAGAGCTGTCTGAGGACACAGGGACTAAACTGTAGGTCTACACAAGGCGGGATGGGCTACAGGACAACAGGCTAACAGCTTCATTAGAAAATGGAAGAAACTCCAGATGACTGAAGTCTCCCTCAGACTGGAGCTCCATCAGAAGCAGTCCTAGCCAGTCTCCAGGCCTGAACCCAGGAGAACATCTGTGGAGAAGATGAAACTCTGTGTTGCCTAGCAACAGCCCTGAAACCTGAGAGATCTGGAGAAGATCTGAATGGAGGAGTGGGTCAGAATCCCCGCTGCAGTGATGGTAACCTGATCAAGAACTACAGGAAACCTCTGGACCTGGAGACAAAGGTTTCTGGAACAAATATTAAGTTCTACTTTTTTGCACGATCAAATACTTATCTCAATAAAATAATATTAAAATAAAATTCAAATCAATGATTTAAAAATCATAAAATGTAATTTTCTGGAACTTTTCTCAGATTGTCTGGAACAGTTGAGGTGTTCCTACGATGAACTGTGGGAAAACGTCAACATCCATCACTTTATCAGCCTTTTTTAACTTGACTGATATTTTTATAGCTGAGACCTTAAAAAACTAAACAACTGCAGACGATTGATGTAATGGTTAAACCAATCAGATTTTATCACTACAAAGACGTTATGAACCAACACATCTGGGCTTAATCCCAAAACCTCATCGGTTCAGGACTGTTTAACTAATCCAGTCACATCGATAGGAATCGGTTCGTCTTCTCATTCATGTCTACTGATGTAGGCACAGCAACACTCCAGTGTAATCTTCTCTTGGGTGTTTTTGTATGTTCAAGTTAAAACGTCAGTCACCATAAATACAGAACAAGAGCTTCATTAAAGCTTGATAAGACATCTAGCTGTTTGTGTCATTAAATGTTCTTTGTTTTTAGCTTTTTAACCTACTTGTCTCTGCAGAGTGATGGCATTGAAGGACTGGTGTCCTTCTACAATTCGGAGAAGAAGACTGATCCAAGCAGAGGTGCTGAGAGTGCTGCACATCTGTGGCATGAGAGCAATGCTGCGAATGAAGCCCAGAGTGCACCAGTTCCTGTGCTGCTCCCGAGACACCAGCCTGTGGGAGTGACAGCCTGACGACACAGAGCGCCCAAGTTCAAACCAAGCCCAAAGTCATCCTGCAAAACTGAAAGCCCTGAATTAAGAAAAAGGTTCAGTTACTTGACTTGTCATTAACTCCACTCTCCACCAGCATCCTCAGCAGCCCGCACAGAGTCCGCAACGCATCTGTCTGCAAAACCTCTGCGTAAGTCCCAGCAGACAGAGAGAGAGTCTTCAACAGGTTGACTGTGCTGGTTAGCATCATTGCTGTTGGATGGCTGCTTTTCTCGATCAGCTCTCCTTCTTCAAAAGAAACATCACAGTAAATAATCAACCATTTATTACATGTATCTGAGGTCACGTCAGAGTAAACTGACCTGTATCATCCTCAGTGTCTGAATCCTCAGTGGTGGGCTGGGCAGCTGGAGGGGGCTCGGCCAGTTTAAGGTCATATTTGCCTTCTTTGCCCATCCTGTATGAGTTGGTGCTGCTGGTGTCCCACTGGACTCTGATCCATCCATCCTCACCCAGCTCTCCGATGACCCGGCCCAGACCTGGTGCTGGACCATCCTGGAACATGCACGATGTTAGATACATTCTACCAGGACAGGGATCTCAGGACGATTCATCCAGTGCCAGAGAGCTACTAAAGTCCACTCTGAGGGTCAGGGGACTGACCTTCCTTTGCTCGCCTGAGGACCAGTTTCAGCAAGGAGCTTTGATCCCAGAGGAACCCAGAGATCTGGTATGGGTATTCACCTTGGCTACATCAGTAAAACTGGCATTAGATTGTTAATTATTCATAAATAATTCATTAATTAGCCATAGAAATTGATAAGTGAATCCAAGCCCGGTTTAAACTTAATAACCAAACTTCACACCGATTTCTGAAGAAACTCTTAGATTCCTCACAAGTAACTCAGCCCTCATATATTATATGGCTTGTGATTGTTTAGATTAGTAATAAAGCTGATTTTTATAAAGTGAAGTTTGTCTCTGTGTCAAACTGTTAACAGAGTTCACTGGACATCAAAATAACCTGTTTTCAGTTCCAATCACATTTTCAATCAAACTTTCATTTTTATTCTGTTCAGAGATGCAGGTGGAGGGTGACTGTTGGTTTTGTGTGTGCGTAGGTGTAGATGTGTGTGTGTGTTTGAGTGTGCGTGTGTGTGTTTGTGCGGTGTGTGTGTGAGAGTCTACACATCTGAAAATGTGTCTTAAAGCAGAAATGTGGAGCATTTTTTAAATCCAACGTACCACGGCCCCTCCCAAAACATCCATTCTCCCCCCTCCTGCTTTCTATAGCCCCGCCTCTACACACGCGTGTGTAAATGTAATCCGTCAAAATGTCCGACGGCCTACAGGTTTTTTTCCATCCAAGTTTTTTTAAAAAGCCATCAATGACGGAAAAGTTTCCATTAACGTGACCCCTGGTATATATATTCTTATTATTTTTTAACACATCCAGAGTTATGCCGTGGCACAGACTTAGACCTGACTCCACACAGAAACAGCAACGAGTGCAGCATGACATCACGTTGTTGTAGAGACGCTATTGGTTAAACACCGGACAAGTAGAACACGGAAGCAGCTTGAAGCAGAAAGCGGATCTGTTTCGTTTTATTATGAAGTATCGGATCAGGACTTGGTATCGATAGATGCTCAAAATCAAATAACTTGGACTTGAGGGCAAACAACCTGATCGGGACATCCCTATATTGAAGCCAAACAAAACTGATATTGATAATTTTATGAATACTAGGATTCTTTAATCACTCTGATATCCGATTGGATGCTTATTAAATGCATACCACTACAACCTGGATGAACCTTCACCAGCAGATAAATGAACACACAGACAGACATAGTCAATACCTGATCTCCCCATTTCCAGTCCACTCCCCTCATGACTCTGGTGCCAATCTTCATCATGGCAGCCAGCTCTGGGCCAGAAGCAGGTAAGGGAGCAGGAGCCGCCTCCTTTCTGGACTCTTCCAGCACTGTGGCTGAGCCTCCATGTGTACATAAGCTGAGGTCCTCCTCGCTGCTGTCTGTGCTGGGTCCTGGGAACAGGCACAACATGAATGTGTAGAAAGCGCCTCTGGTTTCTGTAAAGTGACAGGACGACACTCACCTATGAGCTTGAGTATGCTCTGTGTGAGGGCCAGCAGGCCAGAATTCAGCAACAGGCTGAGGCTGTTGGACCCGTGTTTCAGGGACAGCATGTGTATCATGGCCAAAAGGAAGCGGGCCTGTGGAATGGTGCCAAGGCTTGGTCCTGCTGGGTTCTCATTGGTGATGGTCTGTAGGGGGACGGGCTGCACACCTGGAGAATATTAAAGGGCCGTCAGGTCCCCATGAAGCAGCTTCTATCAGTTAGTTATCTACAGGACGGACCACGCACACTGGTGACATCACTCAAAGTGGGTGGAGTCTCTGCAAACAGGAAGTAGTCCTCTGACTGGAGCAATGCTCAGGGCTAGTCAGATCAGGAGAGACACTGCTGTAGATCAGTGACAGATTAACGGCTAACTTTCTGGTTTTTAAAACAACTCTTGCTTGAAACAACTGAAGCATTAGAATTAGTGCTGTCAAAATTAACATGTTCATTTGAGATTAAAAACATTAAATATATATCAAAATTACAGCGTTTTGCTCTGTGGCGACTGACCCCTAACCTTTGATCACATGAGCGACCAAACTGCATTATTATGGCTAAAGAACAGGAGCAAAGACTGCACAGAGTAAACATGGACAAGGACAAACTCTGAGGTGGAAAACTTTACTTGAAGAAGTTGCTTGATGGCTTGTTGGACAAAACTAGGGAAACCTGTACAATTTATAAATCTGGATTCAGTAACTACAGAAGTGATTAGTCTCTGACTTATCACCTTAATGAGCTGAATTCACCTCTACAGGTCTTCACCAGTCTAGACTGCAGGGCTGATGGGTGAATAACAAACACTGTGAGTGAAAAGTTCACCTGTTAGTCACTTAAATCGCAAAACTGCCAGCCAATTAGTCTAGTAGGAGAAAACAAAATGATTACCGGTAGTTACCTGCACTGCATCGAGGGATGTTAGTAAAATAGTCTTTGAATTTAAATATAAATTCTTTGAATTTATTCTGCATTAACTTCATAATTTTGCAAAAACTATTAAGTATAATCTTAAGTCTATTTCATCAATATTTGTGATTATTTACAGAAAATTGTGTGATTATTTAATGGATTGAGGTGGAGGGGACATGAAAAGGATGGAACCGGACGGGAATGGCAACGCGTCCGGACCTGAACCGCTGTAGCACCATAGGTATCACATTTCAGGGGTGGGCTCTATACGGCCCGCGGACCCCTTTGATCAGGCCCGCCACTCAATGTCTAACAGATAATTAAACTCGGAGGGAAAAAATATCAACAACAACGGTGTTTCTGCGATCAAATCAATAAAAACTTTTATGTCCGAGCCAGTGAACGCAACATGAGGTCAGGTGTAGCGAGGGACAGCAAACTGATGGGTGTCAATCATGGCGTTTGGTGGTGAAAAATAATCCAGAAAGCAAACTTTTTTCAGGAGAAATAAATAGACAAGTGAACATTTTTTTCATCCAAGTAAGAAAACAAACCCGTGAGTTTAGTTTGTGTCGTGATAGAGTCTGAACTGGAGAAACTACCAGAGAAACGTTAATGGAACCAGCAGAGTTTACTGGACTGACTAATTAAGTTACAGAAGTTCGTCTGAGTCTAGATGAGGAATCAGATCACCAAACCAGAGGTCACACAATAAATACAGGTTAGGTAGATTAAAAGTACTGGTCTGTTGTTAAGCAGGGGTTTTAGCCTCGCCTCGCCTTCTTCCGCTTATCCGGGTCCGGGTCGCGGGGGCAGCATTCCGAGTCGGGCAGCCCAGGCCACCTTCTCCCCGGCCAAGTCCACCAGCTCCTCAGCTGGGACGCCCAGGCGTTCCCAGGCCAAACTGAAGATGTATTTCCTCCAGCTTGTCCTGGGTCGACCTGGGGGCCTCCTGCCGGCAGGACATGCCCAGAACACCTCCCGAGGGAGGCGTCCAGGAGGCATCCTTACCAGATGCCCGAACCACCTCAACTGGCTCCTTTCGATATGGAGGAGCAGCGGTTCTACTCCGAGTCTCTCCCGGATGTCCGAGCTTCTTACCCTATCCCTAAGGCTGAGCCCGGCCACCCTGAAACTGAGGAAACTCATTTCAGCCGCTTGTATCCGCGATCTCGTTCTTTCGGTCACTACCCAAAGCTCATGACCATAGGTGAGGATTGGGACGTAGACCGACCGGTAAATCGAGAGCCTTGCTTTCCGGCTCAGCTCCCTCTTCACCACAACAGACCGGTTCAGCATCCACATCACTGCAGACGCTGCCCCAATCCGCCTGTCGATCTCCTGCTCCTTCCTTCCCTCACTCGTGAACAAGACCCCGAGATACTTGAACTCCTCCACTTGAGGCAGGATCTCTCTCCCGACCCGGAGTTGGCAATCCACCTTTTTCCGGTCAAGAACCATGGCCTCAGATTTGGAGGTGCTGATCCTCATCCCAGCCGCTTCACACTCGGCTGCGAACCTCCCCAGCAAGAGCTGAAGGTCAGAGCTGGATGAAGCTAGGAGGACCACATCATCTGCAAAAAGCAGAGACGAGATTCTCCTGTCACCAAACTCCACCCCCTCCACACCACGGCTGCGCCTAGAAATCCTGTCCATAAAGGTTATGAACAGGACCGGTGACAAAGGGCAGCCCTGGCGGAGTCCAACCCTCACTGGGAACAGGTCCGACTTACTGCCGGCTATGCGGACCAGACTCACACTCCTCTGGTACAGGGACTGAATGGCCCTTAACAAAAGACCATCCACCCCGTACTCCTGGAGCGCCCCCCACAGGGTGTCCCTGGGGACACGGTCATAAGCGTTCTCCAAATCCACAAAACACATGTGGATTGGTTGGGCAAACTCCCATGACCCCTCCATCACCCTAGCGAGGGTAAAGAGCTGGTCCACAGTTCCACGACCAGGACGAAAACCACATTGCTCCTCTTCTATCTGAGGTTCAACCATCGACCGGGGTTTTAGCTTTTTCTTTAATTTCATAATAAACAAAACCACTAACCCTCACGGACTCCATTCATTAAACGTGACAATATATATACTTAGTAAATAAAGTACCAAGTAAAGAAAGACCCAGATCCAATTCTTGTCACTGTTGGACTCAAATTTATTTTCAAGACCAAGAAACCAGAAAACAATCAGCCAATAAGATTCATGGTTTTTTTAATTAAGGCAAACATATCAGACCCTTTTAAGTCTTGTATCTACAAAGATTTACTGATTCTTTCCTACAGAAACTAAGACTTTTGTTCTGCTCAGTTAAATTTAACATGTTTATTATATTGTTAACCACATAAAAGTGGGAAAAATCACTATAGATTTTTTTTTTCATGTTTCAATTCAAATTTTTGTGACTAGGAACTTTATACTTGGTGATCTTTGCCCTGTGTCTTGATAAAATTGGACATCACTGGTTTATGTTATGAATGTGGCCTTCGGAGGAATTTATGAAAAAAATTTGGCTCCCTAGCAAGAAAAGGTTCCCCGTCCCTGTCATATTTAATCGCGTTTATATATGATATCTATATGCAGCGCCTTCATCCTCCTGAGTCATCTCAAAGAGTGCAGTGTGTGATTTGTGTCAAATAGCAGGGAGGGGGATTTCGGCACTCGTCTCATTCGTCTGTGAGATGCTGCAGCGGTTTGGATGCTGCTGACCCAATTCCGGAAAAAACGGAAACAAGAGAATTGTTAAGAACAATTGATAAAGTTGGAGGTGTACAATTCTGACGGAATAGGTCTGTTGGAACCTGCTCTAAAGCCTGGGTCACACAGGAGACTTCAGGGACCCGCCACAGTTCACCTGAGACGTGATTTCAAAACAAAACCATTCTAGTCAGTGAAAGGGTCACATGGAGACGGCCACAGCATGTCCCAGAAGCACGGGTTCGCACCTCGGTGCTAAAGATGTGCTCCAGTTCTATTTCTGCGCCATGGCGCGGCTGAGTGTCACAACATTGTAGAGTACTTTTTATGACACAGACAGTACGACAATATGCTGAACTGCTAGTACATTAAACAAAAACAACCGCCAGTTGTGACAAGGTGCCATTCATTGTGGAATATTTACATAATTGAGCTTTTAGAAACAGATTACTCCAGTAAATAGTTCACTTACCCATTGTTTAAGAATAATCCCACAAAACATGATGGTAGTTCTGACCATAAACAAACCAAAAGATGCGCTTCATTCTTCCTGTTCTCAGTTCCCACGAGATACTGTGACTATCGCGTGATTTTGAAAGCTGCCTTTAAGGGCGCTCGGCTGTTAGGAACATGTCCTGTGAGACCAGAAGACTCGCCCAAGACATGGTGCTACCGCGGCACGGTGCTCAAGTCTCCTGTGTGACCCAGGCTTGAGTCTCAATTCCCACCTGTAATTCATCAAGATGCTCGACCGCGATAGGACGGTAGAGTCCATATTTCTACCGTCGGCCAAATTTATATTGATTCTACCGTATACCGTTTATACCACCCACCCCTATCACCAGGGAGTGTGGTCCTTGCTGTAGAAAAATACCTACTACAAAGTTACCTCAGAATGACCAAAACCTTCCTTTAATGCTTTCTTTAAAAACTTAGCATACTTATGCCAATTTAACTTAAGCTAGCCATGAGATGGAGGATATTTCCCATCACTTACCTAACTCTTTGAACCGAGCGCTGGCCTCAAGCAGGATGTTGCGAACATTCTGGATAGACCAAGAATACAACTTCCCAAATGTCACTTCCAAAAGCATTCGGTTGAAGGGAGGGATAAGGTCTACATCTTTCAGGCAGTCAGACAAGGGCTCTCTGAAAAGCAGAGGCAAAATATTTCAAGAATTTGTACTTCTTCAATAAACTACTGCTAAAGAAGATGCCCTCATAGACCCTTACCCAATGTTGGTCCCTTCAGGAATGACCCTTTGCCAGCCACAGAGCATTGCATACTGCACAGATGGCAGCAGGAAGCTTTTGGAGGCCAACTTCAGCATGGTGTCGATGCCCTCTAGCCTCACTTCAGCTCTTTCCAGCTGAGATGAAACAGATGCATCATGTTTTTCCAAAAGTTTAAATACTTAACATCTCATAAAGCTTATCCTCTGTTAGTGTTCAGGTTTATGAATCAAAATCGGCTTCCCTCTTGTGATAATATGCATAACATAGAACCTCACCTGCTTAAGGAGACACTTCCTCATCTTTTCCACATCAAGCGGTTCTTCTTTCAGTGCAAACTCCACAATGGTGCCCATGAGGCTGGACTGAGGAAAGGGCCCCTGCACACTATGTTTCAGCCACCGGTATCTCTGGACACTAGCCACAGTGTTTAAAAGTGGCTGCCACTTGTCTTGCTGCAGAATAATAACATCATTATACTTATAGACATTCATTAATGATGAGTGAAATAAAGAAAACTTGTTTTTATCAAATCAGTAAGCTAAAGAACAACACTAGTTACAAACTTTTGAAGGCAATGTGCAGCTCTTAGAGTTTAAATAAAACTGAGTTAAAGAGCAGCTCTTGATCTTAATCTTTAGATGTTTTATGAATTTTATCTTTATCTCCACCAGGTTCTTCCACCTCTGCCTAAATCAAATTCTAGCTCTTCTCAGAGTTTCCAAAGTAACTTGTCAAGATTTCCCAGCTCTTTCCATTGGTGATGATTTACATGTGGGCAGTGTGTGTGTGTGTGTGTGTGTGTGTGTGTGTGTGTGTGCGCGTGCGTGCGTGCGTGCGTGCGTATGTAGAAGGTAGAAGTGATTCCTTTATGTTGGAAACACAGAGCAACTCAAAACAGACTTCATGTCAAAACAGGACATGGAGCCTTTAGTAAAGACTTTTATTTTGTTAACCGGTACAGTTCTGGACATGTGAGTTTTCTGTTGCTAATCCTAGACTTTTATTTCTCTCTTTTAAAAAGAGACCTCTGGTCTGACTGTAAAGAGCTCTGACTGCAGGGGATCCAGTTCTCAGTTGTTTGTATAAAGTTTTTAAGGTGGAGCTGTTGAGCTGAAAATGATTCAACTGTCCCTGTGCTGTGCCCTCATTCTAATTCTTTTGCCTTCTGGATTTTTTAAATTTGAATTATTTGAATAGGTCACATAAATTGACGTATTGTCTTAGAAAATACCATATTTAAATTCAAGCATTTCCCAGGACCTGTAGGAACCCTGCTCATTACTCCCACAGCAACCAAACCCAGTCTACCTTGGATGTCTTGGCAGTGGGTGATTTCCTCTCTGCAGGAGTCGGGCTGATGTGAACATGAACATTATGTTCTTCTTCGTTGGTCCCCTCATTCTCCAGCTTTGGCTCTTCGATGTCAGCAGACTCTGACTTCTTAGGCACTAAAAGGGGAAATGTAAATGTTAGGCACATATACTGTACTACAACCTGTCACGCTGCAGCAGGTTTAAGAGAATTCCACCTCTTTTTTTCCTTCGGTCCCGGATGAGTTTCTGAGTGATCTTCCTCCAACGTGGCTGAGAGCTCAGTAGCTTCAGTTTGGACACGATTGACAGGTCGTTGCTCACAGCTGGACGCAACTCATTAAACAGAAAGCGCAGGCGCTCGATAACAGGGGCGCACACCTCCTTATAGGAGCGACCTTGTTCCTGATGGGTCTAAAGGGAAACAAAGCAGAGAGAGCTTTAGCAACTCAGTTCATGACTTTTAGATCAACTTCTAATTTCCAACTGAGGAGCTCAGGTGACCGGGGCAGGAGGCTCCACCCACTCTGAGCCTGGTTCAGCTGGAGGTTACTTCCTGTTCAGAGTGTTTTCTCCTTCCTACTGAGCTGCTCAGAATGTAGGATTACATTAAAGTAACGCTTCAATCCAATCAGATGGTTCCTTTATAACAGGACAATCTTACTAATGATCATTTATAATGAATCTCATTTAAGTACAACTGAATAACATTTACTGTAATCAGTTTGACCTGAATCAGGACCTGAAGGATCTGGACCTGTAGCTCTAAGATGACCTGATGTGACCTGGAGCTTTAGGCTACGTTCACACTGCAGCCAAAAGCGCATCAAATCCGATTTTTTTTTCCCTCATGCGACCCATATCTGAATTTTTAAAGACAGCCTGAACAGCACAGATCCGATCCAGGTCACTTTCATATGTGGTACTGAATCGGATACGTATCTGATGTTTTTGAAAGCGACTCCAGTCTCAACGGACATGTCGCATTGAATCCGCCTCGTACGTGACTGACAGGAGGCAGACTACTAATCTGCGCCGACGGAGGGAAACGCTCCAACACGTAGAGCTGGTACTGAAGACAGAGGCAGTCGGTGGACAGAAAGTCAGGTTTTGGACTTGATTAGTAACATATTACGTGACAATTCTGTTCAAGTGAAACTTGGCGCCGTGGCGTGGACTCGTGTTTCTGGGACACGCTGTGGCGGTCCCCGTGTGATGAGTGATCTGACGGACTAAAATGGTTTTTAATCAAAATAACGGCGCGACGTGGCGCAGCGCTGATGTCTCCGGTGTATTTCAGCCTTAAAGAGATCTTACTGTAATCGGGTTGTGTTCAAGTCTATGAGCGCGTTATGTGTGACGTCTTGTCATCGTCTGCGCATGCGGGCCGCTTGGGGCCGTGATTCGTTCACACTGGAGATTGTTTGCTGTCACATTTCAGTTAAAGTGTGAACAGCCAGACAAAAAAAAATTGGATTTAATTAAAAAATCAGAATTGAGCATTAAGACCTGCAGTGTGAACATAGCCTTAGAGAGAAACTGAACGGAGATATTTTACCCACCTTAATTAGAGAACATTTGGCCTGGTAGACCATGCGGCAAACGTCAATCACAGATTTAGGGAGGGACCTCTGTTTTCCCTGGTCCACGCCCAAGGCACACTGACTGACAAGTGAGAGAGCAACATGACCTGTGACAGCAGAGGGCTTGTGTTAGCTTCCTGCACAACTTCATAGTTCAGCACAAATGTGAAAAACATAAGAATATATCGTTCATTTCTCCCCTCGGGAAACCGTCCTACATTTGACCCATCCTTTTGTTTTTTCTTTGAGGATCAGCAGGCTGCCATTCTGGACAGTAACTTATAATATAATCTAGTATAACTACCATACCACTTTATTTACTAGAATAAATTAGATCCTCTCTCCAAATGCAAAGTCCAGGTTTCTCACACCTTCACTTAAATCAAATTCAATCTCTTTTCAAGGCGAGTTTTCAAGATTTTCCAGCACCTTTTAATAGTGAAGATTTACAATCAAGAACAAATAAAAAAACTGAATGATCATCTCACCTCATCGTCTCACCAGAGTTCACATTTTTGTGCTTTAATCAGTTTCACCTACAGTGTAGGGATGCACTGATACCAGATTTTTTTCTAACCAAGTACAAGTACTTACATTTGATTATTTGCTGATACTGAGTTCTGATACGAGTACTAATAAATGCCACTGATCTAAATCATGGTTTAGTACAACAACAAAAAATAAGTCAAATACTAGTTTAACCTTTTTAAAATATATTTTAAACAATGATTTTGATCATCAGCAGCAGGTCATGTGACAACAAGACAGGATCTGTCAGCTGGTTGATTCACTATAAAAGAAAAAGTCACATTCAGCTGTTTTTTCATCCAATCTTAACTGTAAACAGAGTCCTAAAGGTCAGGGGTCAAACTAAAACTTAGATCAACTCCAGAAAAATGTGTCAATGTGTCAAATCATGGGGGGGGGCAGAAGAAAAGTTTGGGCACCACTGGATTAATCTGAAAGTTATGAATGTGGAAATAAAACCTCTGACATGGAGATCTGTTAGTATGAACTAGCACTTAGTGATGGTGAGTTCAGGGACATCAGATTATTGAGTTTCAGATCAGTCGTGCTGAAGACTGGTAGATTCCGATCACCGGTGGGCTTTTGGTGCATCTCTAGTTTCAAGTAAATTCAAGAACTTTATTAAAAATGTAAGCACTTTCAAAACCTTAAAAATACTGTGTAAAAATTCAAGCATTTTTAAGGATCTCAAGCAGCCATAAGAACCCTGCTAGTCTGAGTCCGGCTGCTGGGTTACCGAGGTCCTGATGTTTGAGCAGGCAGCACAACAGCAGACGGCCGACTTCCTCCACAGGGTGTTCTGGTGGGAAGGTGATGGGTGTGATGAGATGGTACTGCTTACAGCAACGCTCTATTTGGCATAAAAAGTCCTAGAAAATCACAAACAAAACAGATTTACAGGCTGATTCAGGGCGGGTTACTAGCCTGGTGAGGAAATGCTGTGTTGACTGTACCTTCACAGTGTGGTCCTGAGTGTTGTTGTCAGCAATGGCCTGCAGAAATGGCTGTGCGTGGTCGCTGAGGGTTATCCTGCGGGAGTAAAGTTTGGCCTTATCGGGAGTAGTAGTACCCAGGGAGCTGCAGTGGTCTTCATCTTTCTCTTCATTATAGTTGTAGTGGATCTGACTGGTCTGAAGGCCACCAGAAAATATGGAGGACTGAAGCCATTCTGTGTAGAAAGGAGACCTAAATCATTCGGATGCAGAAGGTTTTTGGACTGTGGCATGAGATTGTTGAGTACTGTTGCTTTTAAAGGGATATCTGGGTCATTCTGGAGGGGCGTTCTATCAGTGACTTATTTCATTACCTGTTAGCTGTTAGCTAACCTCTACAGGTTAGTAAGAGGTTGTTTGATTAGTTTGTGGCGTTGAGGCTGCTGCAGGAGGACGTACGGTGGAGGGCTGATAGATTTCACAAAAAATATAACTTAAATTCAAGCAATTCAGTTCAAATCATTTAGTAATTCAGACGCTGTTCAGGTGAAACAAACAGCATAAACTAAACTAATGGTCCAAAAATCAGCAGCAAACATTGGTGAAACTTTTTAGAGCAAGACGAGAGTCGTTTTAAATACCAGAAAATTTGCTGCTAATTTATCACTGATCTACAGCAGAGTCTTTTCATCCGACTAGCCATGAGTATTGCTCTGGTCAGAGGACTACTATCTGTCTCTACAGACCACGCCCACTTTGAGTGATGTCCCCAGTGAGTGTGGTAATAACTGATAGAACGCTGCTTTAAAATGACCCACACATCCCTCTAAGTCGTTCAACCCACTGGCACATTCAGTCTCCATGGGGGACAAAGGAGTGCTCTTTGCAAGGTAGGAGGCATGAAGACCCAGCAGCAGTCCCAAATTCCTCTCAGTGTCAATAAGCGGAGAGGACAGACTGCTGAGATCTGGAGTGGTGACAGTCTCCTGATTGGGCTGTAAAGAAGGAAATGTCACAATATCACAAAGATGAACCACCGAATAGGACGAGTCTTAGCAGCAAAGTGGGATGGACTGATACCAGATTTCACTAAACAATACAAGCACTTCCAGCTGAGTACTTCCAGTACAGAGTACTAATAAATGCTGCTGACCTAAGTCCTGGTTCATTCAATAAATTAAAATTCTTACATCAAGAGTTCTAAAGATCAGGGGTTATATTGGAAGGTTGATCAACTCCAGGAAGTTTTCTCTCTCTCTGAGTTAGAAAATATTACCTAAAAAAAGTTCCGTTAATCTGACCTGGACTGGATGCAACAAGCAAAATGAAACAGAGATGATTCCAAATGCAAATAGCACACTTGAAATGAACCCTGAACCTTTTATCTGCACATTGTAATTGGGGATAAGGAGGGACTATCACACACCTGGCCATGGAACAGCTGAGAAGCCAATTGTCCCATTACTTTTGGTCCCTTAAGGAGTGGGAGGCACATATGCAAACTGTTGTAATTCCTACACCGTTCACCTGATTTGGATGTAAATACCCTCAAATTAAAGCTGACAGTCTGCAGTTATAGCACACTGTGTTTGTTTCATTTCAAATCCATTGTGGTGGTGTATAGCGCCAAAACAGAATTGCGTCAATGTCCCAATATTTATGGACCTGACTGTATTTGTTGTTTGTCTGATCTTGGAAACGGCTGTACTGAAACTAAATTTCGTTGTATCAGGACGCTGGCTCAATGACAATTAAAAGCATTCATTCGTTAACCTAATGGCTAAAAACGACCTTTATTTATGTAACTATTTATTTCTTTTAACTATTTACCTTTTGCACTGTACGGGGACTGCATACAATTCCATTATTATAATGATGATAAATATTCTAAAGTCTGAAGTTAAAAACAGAAAACTTCTCAGTAGCTTTCCTGATCCTCTCTGTAACAGCTGTTAGCAAAATGCAGCTAAACAAGACGTGCTTCTGGAGCCTCGATCAGTTGTTATGGACCAGCGTCGCTAATTAGCATCAAAACACTTCTGTCCTTTCAGCCACTAGATGGAGTATTAGGATTAGTACTTCCATCAAAAATCAGCCACATCCAGCCCTATAGATGCCCCCTGGAGGAGGATCTGTAGGTGGAAAGAGACGATTTTATTTCTTTACTGCTGGTACTACTACCTTCAGAGTTTACTGCAGACTTAGCTGCTGCAACTCAACAGAACTGAGAGTCACGCTATGTAAAGTGGTATCAGTTCCGTGGTACTGGAGTACTTTTATGGTATCGGTATCAGGGCATCCCTACATGAGATGATTAATACCTCCATATATTGACCGACACAGAAAGCCTGCATTGATTCCCTCGTGTCTTCAAACTGTAGAGCAGCTTCCAGAGCAACCACGGGGTCCTCCCCTGCAAACTGAGCTGTAAACAATACAACATCAGAATGACATCAAATCTCCTCGCTATACAGTTTTAGTATCATCCTGTACTAGACAGCACATTTCAGTTTAAACACTTACCCAGAACGCTGTTCCCTGTCAGAGACTGGGACTGAGCCTGGAAGTCTTTAATGTCGTAGACCTTCCCATCGATTACTGTCCAGAAGCCGCCATCTTTGTTGTGATTCTCCAGGTCAGCTTTGCGGATAAGCGAAACCTCTTCATTGTTTTTGGAACTTTGCCCTGTGAAGAAAGACCCTGACAACACATTGGTAAAGTTATTAATCTCCGTAAGCCAAATCTTGTAAAGTAAAGCATCTAATACTCATTTTTCAATTTAGAATCTTGAATCTAATCAATGAAATCTGAATTTCAGATGGTCTTATACCCATTATGCCTGGCCAGGCCAGATCTTCATGATCATCTCTCTCATGTCCTGGGGCAAGATGGTTGAAATGGTCCAAGTGCTCCAGAAGTCCAGCCAGCAGAGGGATAGAGCCAGACTCCTGCATCAGATCAGCATCAATGGTGAGGAGGAGGACGATGGACACCACCAGCTCAGGCAGAAGTACTCCTGATAAACAAGATAACAACAAAACTGTCTCACAAAAAGGTTGTGCTGCAAAAACACAGAGAGAGGAAGGGACTCTACCAGTGAGGTCTCCTTCAATAACACGAGAAACTTCAGCAAAATGTTTGCGGCCAGTGGAGGCGATGCTGGTTGCTACAGGCAGGATGTCTCCGATGTGAGTACACAGCAGAGCAATGTACTTTTTTAACAAGGAGCCAACACCCAGAAGCTCAGGATCTGCAGAGAAAACAAAAAGTGAAACACTAATCTGATCAGGTAAATAAAAGGTTTGAAGTGAACCATGTGACTTACCATAACCACTAACGTCCTCTGTGCTGTTGACTCCCAGGTATAACTTGCTGACCAGCAGCCTCTGGAAGCGCAGGAGCAGATCCAGAGATGCAGACCGCTCCTTGCTGACGTGTTCGGCCTCTAAATAGTTTGAGATGCGGCGAGCGACGTCCTTCAGCCTTGCTATAGTCTGAGAGGCAATGTTTCTGCAGAAACACAGAAATCAGTTAGCTGATCCTGACAAACTGTGACATATTGGGAGTTTATTTATGCAGAGAATGCATACCTCAAAAGCTGTTGTACAAGCTGCACTAAGGGCAGGCTTTGTTTCCCAGTTGACTCGTAAATGCCTGTGTTGATGAGGTCTTTGTCCAGCATGGTGCGACAGCGCTGCATGGTAGAGGCGTTAGCCTCCTGCTCATCGATCTCCTTCTCTTTCTGTGCTGCCTCCTTGGCTTCAATATCCTGTCATAAAATCAGACATACAAAGGAAGAAAACGGGACTCCTGTAACTCTCAATACATTTTAATGTTTATTCCTATTCAGAATTGGGTCATGATTAGCATGATCAAATCACAATCACAACAATATGACATGTCTTTGGAAGGGTCACATCCTCCTTTTTGAATTTAAAAGTTACAATAAACAAAAAGGTTAAATGTTTGCTCTGATGGGTTTTTTAGGATGCTTTTTCTTTACATGGGTTGCTTTAAAGCTGCAGTTCAGAGTATTTATTCATGTTTCAAAGTTTTAGAAATGTTTCAAATGATAGTTCAGTTCTAAACTATGATATATGGGTAGGGCTCCGCAACATTTGTTATTCTTCTTGAAGGGATATTCCACCAGAAAGTGATTTTTTTTGTCTATTATTGCCATATTCCTCATAGATCAGTGGGCAAAAACAATTTGTAAACAGCCTAGCCGTTTTCCTGATCTGGCAGTACTCCTTTAGCTTTAGCTTAGCGTAAAACACTGTAAGTGAATGGTAACAACTAGCATGGTGAGAAAAAAGTCCTTAAAACTCACTCAGTAGTGATGCTAATGATACTAATTCTGCTCAGTAACCTCAAGGGAACTCTTTTATCCCTGCAGTTTTAAAAATTTTAAATGATGTGTTTTAATGTATGGATGTTGTTTTTATGTTGTTGTTTTACCCCAAGGGGAATAATAAAGCTTGAATTGAATCGAATCAACAAACATATTGACTGTACGTGGAAAAAAAAGTAACACAAAGGAATTACAGGTGCTACTTTAGACTCAGGACTAATTTATGACAAAGAACAGCTGTAAGCCTCCACTGAATGGCGCAAGGACATGAGGCAGCGGCCCCAAAGACGCCTACTTCAAGTACGTCTGAATTACTATCCTACTGTACGCACCGCTGCAGCAGCATTAGCACAATAAACTAAACAAATGGTCTAATGCTACACTGTAGAGGTTAGCTAACAGGTAAAGTGGGTTATAACACTGGTGGGACTTGTTAGAGCAGTGGGTCTCAAACGTTTTCGTCTGGGCCCTCCTTGATTTTACATATTTTTTCTGTCCTCAGCCAAGCATCAGCCTGCTTGTTGCTGCAGATTTTCTTTGTGTCTTGTGTTAGACCCATCAAAAACCTGTCTATGCAGTGTCCTAGCATTCAACTTTTCTTTAAAAAATCATCCAGCGCCCTCCCTGCAATTAGACCGCGTCCCCCAGTTTGAGAACCACTGCGTTAGAGGAAGAGTTGTTATAGATATAGGATCCAAACATTTCAGCATTTCCTTTTTCAGCAATACTCATTTTAAACACTGAATAATTATCTTCTAGTGTCATCGCTTGGCAGCAGCGTCTCTCCTGATCGGACTACTGCTTCAGTCCTGTTTCTAAAGACTCCTATTACAGTAGAGTGACATCATTGATGGATGTCATCCATGCTGTACTTAAATAACTGACAGAACACTGCTCGAGAAAAACACAGGCATCCCTTTACAAGAAGAGCAGTGATGTCTCACTGACCTGTATCTCTGCAGTGATGGCTGCGTTGAGTGCAGATTCTAACCCTCCATCTGCCATCAAGCTGCTCACCAACAGGTCGATCATAAAGCGTCGTCCGGGACTCACACTCATCTCATTTCCAGATGCTGAAAAAATATATTTAAAAAATCTCTAACTTTTTAAAATTTACTATAAAACGGTAGCTCTAACGAAGAAGTCGATGCCTTGATTTGCACTCACCAGCATTAGGTAGCAGAGAGGACAGAGCCCTGGCTCTTTCCTCTGCTGTGGGCAGCAGCACTGACCAGCCACTCTGCAGAACAGCTTGAGCAGCTGCCTGCACAGTGTTGAGGACACCGGCATTGCTAGCCAGCACCACCACAATTTGTTTGAGGTTGTTAAGCAGCACACTGCCAAGCCCCAGACCCAGCTCCTCTGGATCAACCTGGTTATTGATGGCTGCATGGAGCTGAGGAGACAAAAGGAAGATTTAGAGACAATGCAAAAAATAACAGAAATTTACTGTTAAATCTCCTAAGAATTTATCTGATTATCCTGTGCATAATTTATTGTTTGTGATTGCAGAAAACACCAAAAAGTATTGTTTAAAGATCACAATAAATAACCAGTTTAAGAGCTCAACATCCACCAGGGAGCAGAAAACAAAGCTGTTTTTCTGACTTAGACCATTCTAGACATAAAATTGATATCAAATCTGAGACAGAATATGATCTGTGAACAGAGCGTCTCCCACCTGCAGCCTGAGCAGGTTCAGAGTGGCGACTACCATACACTCCTTCTCTTGAGGCGGAGGCCAATCAGAGCTGCCGTCCATGCCTTCGCTAACCTGCCGTAGGAGGAGGTCACATTGCTCAAAGGTCATAGAGCAAACATCTACCACAAAGGGAACACGCTGCCCAACAGACCACTCTGAGCAGGAGGACCAGGCAAAACTCTAAAAACAAACAGACCGTGTCAATTTTGGTATCCATCATTTTGAGGACATTTAAGGGTCATCAGAGTTGTTCTGTCATTTATTCTACAGTAAGGACCACACCTACCAGGGATATCATTTAAAGTGGTCCTCTGACCAGAGCAACACTCAAGACTAGACAGATTAGGTAAGACACTGCTGCAGATCAATGACAAAATGGCAGCAGATTCTCTGGAATTTAAAACAACTCTTGCTCTAAAAAGTCCAATCAACATGTTAGAACATTGTATTACCCGTTAGATAACCTCTACAGTTAGAAGAACTCTATATTACCTGTTAGCTAACCTCTACAGTTAGAACACTATATTACCTGTTAGCTAACCTCTACAGTTAGAACACTATATTACCCGTTAGTTAACCTCTACAGTTAGAACACTATATTACCTGTTAGTTAACCTCTACAGTTAGAGCACTATATTACCTGTTAGTTAACCTCTACAGTTAGAGCACTATATTACCTGTTAGTTAACCTCTACAGTTAGAACACTATATTACCTGTTAGTTAACCTCTACAGTTAGAACACTATATTACCTGTTAGTTAACCTCTACAGTTAGAACACTATATTACCTGTTAGTTAACCTCTACAGTTAGAACTCTATATTACCTGTTAGCTAACCTCTACAGTTAGAACACTATATTACCTGTTAGCTAACCTCTACAGTTAGAACACTATATTACCCGTTAGCTAACCTCTACAGTTAGAACACTATATTACCTGTTAGTTAACCTCTACAGTTAGAACACTATATTACCTGTTAGTTACCCTCTACAGTTAGAACACTATATTACCTGTTAGCTAACCTCTACAGTTAGAACACTATATTACCCGTTAGCTAACCTCTACAGTTAGAACTCTATATTACCTGTTAGTTAACCTCTACAGTTAGAACACTATATTACCTGTTAGTTAACCTCTACAGTTAGAACTCTATATTACCTGTTAGCTAACCTCTACAGTTAGAACACTATATTACCTGTTAGTTAACCTCTACAGTTAGAACTCTATATTACCTGTTAGCTAACCTCTACAGTTAGAAAACTGTTGGGACAGAGCTAACCAGGTGACTGTTAGGTTTTTATATAAAGAAAAATGTTCTGGAAAGCATTTTAAATAAAAATCAATGCTAACACATTCTTATTCAAAGAATGAAGATGAGTATTGCTCCAGTTAGAGGACTTATTCCCATGTATAGAGACCCCACACACTCTGGGTGATGTCACCAGTGGGTATGGCCCTTACTAAAGATAAATAACGTATAGTGGCCACTTCAGAATGACCCTGATGAGCTGTGTTGTGGTAATTTACTTGTCCAGGGCCACAAGAGATCCCCACTATGTGCTTGGAGTTGAGCCCTGGAAGTGCCTTGGGTTGTTTCTTGATGGAAAAAAGTGTATCAAAGTGTTGTAGCTTATCATTGCTTCCCCAGCTATGCACTTCTCCATCATCAGTGAGGGCTTGACAATGTGTGGATCCAACAGCAACATCCACCACTTTTTTCCCTGATCAGAAACATAAACAATAAAAGTGCATTCTTACATCTTCTGAAAGTTCTATTTTGTAGCCTGCCTACCTTGCAGACTGTCGAGCAGCTTTGGATAGCGGACATGTTCATCAGTGCCATGACCCAGACGCTGATTGTCTCCTTTCCCCCAGGTGTACACTTGGCCATCTTTAGTGAGGGCTACTGAAAACTGACTGCCGCAGCAAACCTTCACTATATCCAGGTCCTGCAACTTCTCCACCAGCTTGGGTGTCTTGCATCCATCACTGCCTCCTCGGCCCAGTTTACCATAATCACCATCTCCCCAGGACCACACCTGGCCTGTATAAACAAGGCAACAAATATCAGTTATCACTGTTCATGTTGAATTATCAAAAAAAAAAAAGAAGAAGAAGTAACTTTCACTCCAACCATTTTCAGTCACAGCAAGAGTTTGGGCATCCCCACTTCCACATGCTACATCCACCACCTTATGTCCTTTCAGAGCGGTCACCAGCATGGGTGTAGTCTGGTCCTCACTAGAGCCTGCAAAACAAAAAACAAAATATTCATTTCAATTAATAATATGTGTTATTGTTTAGAAAGAAAAAAAGTCTAAGGCGGCTTTAGTTTGTGTAGACCTCACCATGACCTAGTCGACCATAGTTCCCTCTCCCCCATGTGTAGAGCTCGCCATCAGCTGTGATCACAGCACTGTAGGTGCTCCCACAAGCAATGTGCACCACATGCTTTCCATTCTGTTTCCCACTGAAGGAGGAAATCATAGTAGGCTCCTCTAGGTAACTGAAAGAACATGGAAATGGAGAGATGTTAATCAAACAAATCAAAAATACTGTATCAATCCCAGAAGAAAATTTGATGTTTCAGTAGTCTGTTCTAGCTGTGGACATGAAGGATTTCATTTGAGATCACAGACCACTACAAGAGACCCTTCCAGTCCATCACAGACCACTACAGAAGATCCTTCCTGTCCATCACAAACCACTACAGAAGATCCTTCCTGTCCATCACAAACCACTACAGGAGATCCTTCCTGTCCATCACAAACCACTACAGAAGATCCTTCCTGTCCATCACAGACCACTACAGGAGATCCTTCCTGTCCATCACAGACCACTACAGAAGATCCTTCTTGTCCATCACAGACCACTACAGGAGATCCTTCCTGTCCATCACAAACCACTACAGGAGATCCTTCCTGTCCATCACAAACCACTACAGGAGATCCTTCCTGTCCATCACAAACCACTACAGGAGGTCCTTCCTGTCCATCACAGACCACTACAGGAGATCCTTCCTGTCCATCACAGACCACTACAGAAGATCCTTCCTGTCCATCACAGACCTCTACAAAAGATCCTTCCTGTCCATCACAGACCACTACAGAAGATCATTCTTGTCCATCACAGACCACTACAGGAGATCCTTCCTGTCCATCAGACCACTACAGGAGATCCTTCCTGTCCATCACAAACCACTACAGGAGATCCTTCCTGTCCATCAGACCACTACAGAAGATCCTTCCTGTCCAGAGTTACTGAAGCATCCCATTTCTCTCTGGGATTAATAAAGTACGATCGATCAATTAATTGATTGATAAACAGTCTTTAGATGATCAAAGTTCTTGTTCTTCAAGTTCAAGTTGGAAAAACAACACTGTTTAGGACATTTAAAGGTAAACAGTTAGCAGACTTCTTCTTGCTTACGTGGTGTCTCCGTGTCCAAGGCGGCCACCATCACCACAGCCCCATGAGAACACCTCCCCATTTGATGACAGAGCCAAGTAGTGCTGCCCATCAGGGTGACCTGCCAACTTCACAATCTTTCTGGAGCACAGGCCATGGATCAGCATAGGAGTCTGTCAAAGACAATATTCAGTTAATCAATGTGAAGCTGGCACAAACAGTGGTGCTCATTTCTAAGAGAGGTCTTTTATCAAAAAACAGAAACCACGAGTGGAGCAGAGCTGACCAGGGTTGTGCTCTTGTAGTTCTGAGTGTAAACAGCACCGCTGCTGGACAGGATGAGAAAACCTTTTTCTGAGCAGACAATTTGTGTGACCCCAAGGCTCGACAGGGCTTTACACTGAATGGGTCCGTGGACATTGGCATATGGTTTCCAACCAATAAGTCCCCAGGCCATCACTTCCTGTAAGGTCCCCTGGAATAAAGAGAAACGGTCAGATGGCACAGCGTAATGGTTATGCTAATCTCTGAAAATATACATAAGGATAACAACACAGTCAGCTGGAAGCCATGGGAACAACTTCAATCTGATTTTGACACCCTTACAATCAACTTATTTTATAAGCTATTATTGTTTTAAAACATTTTAAATTCAATGATAGGGCCTAATCATTGGTATATCGTCAGGGTCATACTGAAGTGGTGTTCTATATGGTGTTCAGTTATTTATCAACAGTAAAGACACTATGTATTACCTGTTGGGCTAACCTCTACAGTTAGAACACTGTATTACCTGTTGGGCTAACCTCTACAGTTAGAACACTATATTACCTGTTGGCTAACCTCTACAGTTAGAACACTGTATTACCTGTTGGCTAACCTCTACAGTTAGAACACTGTATTACCTGTTGGCTAACCTCTACAGTTAGAACACT
>SSNR01000621.1:95451-143048 GCA_006937965.1 Callopanchax toddi | reverse complement strand
TTAAAGCGGCTCTCTGGAGCATTTTTCTCTGTATCAAAGTTTTCTAAATGTTTTAAATGATATTTCAGGTCTAAACTATGATCTATGGGTTGAGTTCCACAACATCTGTCATTCTGATGAAGACCCTCCTTCCTCCTAGAGACCCCTTTCCATTATTTCTTGCCGCCGACATTTTTCAGCCAATGAAATTCAAATGTCTGCATTCTCTCAACATGCACGCGCATCGACCAAACCTGTACCAGTAGGGGGCGCTGTCGTACAGGACGCTCCGTGTGTTTCTCTGCCGTCTCAGCCGTTCACTGAGGACTCACGGCTCATTTCTACTAAAAACCTACCCATTCTCCAGCTAAAGATGGATTTATTTTTATTTTTAAACCTTTCACCTCACAGAATGGCAAGGCTTGACAGGATTATGCGTTTATTTTGGTCAGAAAGTTCATCCAGGGCCGAGTCAAGTTCAGCTTCAGAGTCCAGCAGCAGCTCGGTGCTAACAGAGCTAATATCAGAAGCAGCAGGGACAGAGAGGGCTCTTCAGACCCTCGTAGTGTTGGAATAAGATTGTTAACTGTGAGTGATTAAACCCTACACATTGAGCTGTACAGTTCATGTCCGAAGTATATGCGCCGCGTGCACGCGCGCACACGCGACCGGACGCGCATGTCGAGATGTTTTGAGGAGGAGCCTTTGGACGCTAGATTCAAAAACTGCTCTCTTGATGAAATCCTCCGGAGTGCTGCTTTAAGTTGATGTTCAGATTTTTACTCAACTTTTTAAATTCACGGCTCGCACACTGCACGGAGCGGCGCTTACATCTTGTGTGGGACCCAGGCTTTACGTAGTCTCCTATTAGTCAGCTTTTTGCTGTTAATTTAGCTTCATGGCAAATAGGACCACAAACCCTCATGAGCGCCATTCATTTAAACATGACTAAATCCAGCAGCATCACTGAAGGTAGACCCAGATCCTGGTCCTGTTGCTGATATACTAGAAAACAATCAACCAATCAGATCAAATTCAGTGAAGTTTTTTATTTTATTGAGGCAAACGTACAAAAACCTTTGAATGTCTCAACTCTACCAAGATTTACTGATCCTTTACTATGAAAAGCTAAAGCTTTGTTATTTCTGTCAGTGTACTACTACTGCTGGAAACTGAATTTTCCACAGGAAGAATAAAGTTCTCATTGATGTGAATGTGAAACTCAGATTTCACCCTATATTTGGCAGGGAAAGCTTTTGTTACCACTCCCAGGTTGAGATGTTCAGTTCACTTCTGGTGTGTTTGTACATATCTAATCCATCATCATCATCATTGTTATTATTATCATTATTATTATTATTAGTAGTAGTAGTATTGTTAGTATTAGTACTCTTAGTGTTGTTGTTGTTGTTACTATTGTTGTTGTTATTGTTATTCTTATTATTATTATTAGAGTGAGAAATTTGTTTTCCTTTTTGCGGACCCCTCCTCTGATGTGGTGGGTGGGTTTTGGGGTCTCTTGTCTTTGTGATTGGTTTAAATGTGTTTTGTAAATAACAGATACAAAGTTTTAATAAAAATATTTTGAGCAAAAGAAAATCCAATTTTTGTGGCCTGTGAGGACTTCACACTTGGAGATTGTTGTGTCTTGAAGAGACTGGACACCCTGGTTTACACAATGAATGTGGCTGTCAGAGGACCTTCTAAAAGAGTTACCCTGAGAGAGAAAAGGTTCCCCACTTCTGTTTTATAGACTGACTTTGAAAAATATTACTGCTACCTCTTCTTCATAGACAGCCTCCTCCTTGCTGCTGTGGATGTTCTGAAAACGCTGCAGAAGGGGCAGAAGAGGCGCACTGGTACCCTGGGTGGAGCGCTCGTTGTCCATCTCTCTGGTGCCGTTGTCCCACAGGCGCAACAGCAACAGAACAGCTGATAGGAGCTGACTGAAAGGTCATGATGATAAGTCAAAGTGGGAGGTAAGGAGACAGGTTAAGTTAACCAAAAAGGAAAAAGGCACAACGAACAGGTCTGAATTTACCTGAGAGTGCCCCTCTGAACAGCCAGCTCCAGCAGGATGGCCAGGGCTAAGTGCTGGTCCTGAAGAGGAATGTTACCTTTGGTGCTGGCACTTCCATGTACATCACTGATCCCAGGGGAAACAAAACATTTATTATAGAAGAGTATAGTTAATGTCTGGCTCAGCAAACATCAGTAAACGAAAACACAATAACCAACAATCTAAAATAAAACTATTAATGACCTGGAATGCCTTGAAGGAATACAGACTTCCTGCTGCCTTTCTTGCCAGAGTTTTGAACTAAGCTCAGTTTATAACAACAGAAAAACAGCTGGGACTAGTTATATTGGGTGAGCACACACTTACAAACATTTGCTGTCCTGATAAAGGCCCTTTGTGGCTGAAACTAGTAGACTCTATTTTAATCATTTAGCCATGTTTTAATAAAGGCTTTTTAAATCTTCCTTTTTTGAAGATTTAAGCTCAGTTATGTTGAGAAATGTTGGATCAATACATGTTTTGGTCAAATCTTTAAAAAACTCATTAACATTTACATAATACAAAATCTTGTGATCTGTTAGCACGTGAACTGTGTATTCTGAATGACACATCTACAACCACATCGCATTTTAGTTCAGTATCTGTCAAACTGACCGAGTGTTCGACATTGTTGTGTTTGCTATGGTTGATTAGCAAAGGCAGCCACACTGAATTTGGTTGACTCTCAAAGTCAATCAGTTATAAATCCACATCCTGTGGTTACTTTCTGAAGTTCAGCCCTGACAGCTGGGGGTGCAGATAGTGGGGATCTCCTGTGGTCCTGGATGAGTAAGATTACCACGTCACTGCTGACTTTAAAGGTCATCAGGGTCGTTCTGAGGCTAATTATCTACACTAAAGACCACGCCCACTGGTGACATGACTCAACATGGGTAGAGTCTGTAGAAACAGGAAGTAGCACACTATTCCTAGCTAATCAATTCAGGAGAGACACTGCTGCAGATCAGAGACAAACTAGCAGCTAATTTTCTATTTAAAACGGTGGCTTTTTTTGGATAGTTTTTGGTGACCATTTGTTTAGTTAGTCTGTACTGCAGCAGCATAAACACCATGAACTAAACTACATATTGTTTTTGGATTCAAACAGTCATAAAACTGACAAGCTTTCCAAACTGAGCTACAGTGGGGCAAAAAAGTATTTGGTCAGCCACCGATTGTGCAAGTTCTCCCACTTAAAATGATGGCAGAGGTCAGTAATTTTCATCATAGGTACACTTCAACTGTGAGAGACAGAATGTGAAAAAAAAAATCCATGAATTCACATGGTAGGATTTTTAAAGAATTTATTTGTAAATTAGGGTGGAAAATAAGTATTTGGTCAATAACAAAAATTCAACTCAATACGTTGTAACATAACCTTTGTTGGCAATAACAGAGGTCAAACGATTACTATAGGTCTTTACCAGGTTTGCACACATAGTAGCTGGTATTTTGGCCCATTCCTCCATGCAGATCTTCTCGAGAGCAGTGATGTTTTGGGGCTGTCGCCGAGCAACACGGACTTTCAACTCCCTCCACAGATTTTCTATGGGATTGAGGTCTGGAGACTGGCTAGGCCACTCCAGGACTTTCAAATGCTTCTTACGGAGCCACTCCTTTGTTGCCCGGGCAGTGTGTTTGGGATCATTGTCATGTTGGAAGACCCAGCCACGTTTCATCTTCAAAGCTCTCACTGATGGAAGGAGGGTTTGGCTCAAAATCTCACGATACATGGCCCCATTCATTCTTTCCTTAACACGGATCAGTCGTCCTGTCCCCTTAGCAGAAAAACAGCCCCAAAGCATGATGTTTCCCCCCCCCATGCTTCACAGTAGGTATGGTGTTCTTGGGATGCAACTCAGTATTCTTCTTCCTCCAAACACGACGAGTTGAGTTTAGACCAAAAAGTTCTACTTTGGTTTCATCTGACCACATGACATTCTCCCAATCCTCTGCTGTGTCATCCATGTGCTCTCTGGCAAACTTCAGACGGGCCTGGACATGCACTGGCTTCAGCAGCGGAACACGTCTGGCACTGCAGGATTTGATTCCCTGCCGTTGTAGTGTGTTACTGACAGTGTTGGGAGTAACGCGTTATTAAGTAACGCGTTACAGTAACTACGTTACTATTGCGGTAACGAACACGGTAACGCGTTAGTCTACCAAAATCAGGAACGCGTTACTCGTTACTGGGCTTTTTTTAGGCTCGTTATTCGTTACTTTGCGTCAGGCAGGCCCGGCGCCAGCGGGAAGAAACGGAGGAGGCGTGTAACCTTATAATGGGGGGGCAGCTGGTCACGAGTCGCACCCTGCTCACCTGTGAGCGCTCCTCCGTGCAACGCAGCGGGAGCCGAGGAGGACACCGCTGCGACGTCTGTTGGGCCCAACAATGGTTCGATTGTCTGTCCGGCGGAAACTCCAGAGGCTGAGATCCCTCCTGTCCTGTCGAGGTGACAGAGGTGGCTGCGGGCTACAGCTCTGATGGTCCGGCTCAGGTGTGGATCAGCTTCACGCCCCGTTCTCCTCAGACCTCTGCACCTGTTCCGATCCCGCCGGATGGTGAGTGGACTCAGATAGGAGCGAGAGACCCAGAAACCGGGTCTTCACTTCAACACCGGGCCGATCTGGTTCATCTGCTCATCCTAGTCTGAGGTGGCCTTGGAACTCTAACTGCCCGCGGTTCCCGGAGGCCGGAGTCACCTCCGCCTCATCTGGAGCTCTCCAATCGCTTCTCATCTTTATCAAGTTTCAAACTTTACACCAGCTACAACGAGACGGGCAGACCCGCCTGCAGCTGGTCGCGCTGAGCTGCGTACTGGACCTGGTCTCATCCTCCAGGCCCACGCTGCGCCATCCGAACACAGCAGGTGGCTCGTTAGAGTTGGAGTTTTAGCAGCTCATCCTGTATGTCGTTGTACGTTTTTGGACCGTGAGAAGGTGAAACCACTGGATTTAACAAAAACTGAGATGAAAGAGTCGGAGTTCGTCGTTGCTTGTCGGTTTTTTGGACGTAGCTGTGCTGCTGGTTCTGAAAAACCGTGTCAGCTCTGTTCTGGTAGCAGCCTGTGGTTGAAGTTGAGTGTAAGATCTCCTTCTGAGGAGACTGAACTCGTCAGTCATGAGAAAACAGCAGCTCTACTGAATAAAGGTAGGATGGATCAAAATTAAATATATAAGTTGGTTTAAGAACCATCCTGTTGTTTTGATTGAACGTTTTTGTTACAAAAATTTTAGTTTGATGCAACTTGAAATGAGTTAAGAGTGATAACTGTTGAAGTTCTGGTCTATTTGATACCAGGCTGTCAGAAAGACAGAATAAAAGTGTAACTGATGAATTGATCACCTCTGAAAGATCCACCAGTAATTTACATGAAGCCCTCAGCATCAATAAATCACAGTACATTTAGGTGGGTAATTTATAATATATAATTGTTTTAATTATAACATAGTTACTTTCCCTAGTAACTAGTTACTTTGAAAGTAACGAGTAACTTAAAGTAACTGAGTTACTTTTGAAAGAAGTAACTAGTAATGTAACTAAGTTACTAATTTAAAGGCTGCAGGTCATTCACCAGGTCCCCCCGTGTGGTTCTGGGATTTTTGCTCACCGTTGTCATGATCATTTTGACCCCACGGGATGAGATCTTGCGTGGAGCCCCAGATCGAGGGAGATTATCAGTGGTCTTGTATGTCTTCCATTTTCTGATAATTGCTCCCACAGTTGATTTTTTCACACCAAGCTGCTTGCCTATTGTAGATTCACTCTTCCCAGTCTGGTGCAGGTCTACAATTCTTTTCCTGGTGTCCTTCGAAAGCTCTTTGGTCTTGGCCATAGTGGAGTTTGGAGTCTGACTGTTTGAGGCTGTGGACAGGTGTCTTTTATACAGATAATGAGTTCAAACAGGTGCCATTAATACAGGTAACGAGTGGAGGACAGAAAAGCTTCTTAAAGAAGACGTTACAGGTCTGTGAGAGCCAGAGATTTTCCTTGTTTGAAGTGACCAAATACTTATTTCCACCCTAATTTACAAATAAATTCTTTAAAAATCCTACCATGTGAATTCATGGATATTTTTTTTTCACATTCTGTCTCCAGTCAGTTTTCCTGTCCAGGGATCGGACCGCCAAAGCTCCCGCCTCGGTCTGCCGCCTGGTCCACATAGCACCGGACCCTTCACGCTCCTCCTGCAGGTGGTGGGCCCACAGTTGGATGAGCCCATGTCTCCGGTTCGGGCTGGGCCCGGCCAGGCCCCATGGGCGAAAGCCCGGCCACCAGGCGCTCGCCCACGGGCCCCAACCCCAGGCCTGGCTCCAGGGTGGGACCCCGGTAACCCTCCGGGCCGGGTACTCGGACGCTTTGGTCTTCTCTTCATGAAGGGTCTTCTGAACCGTTCTTTGTCTCACCCCTCCCCTAGGACCAATTTGCCATGGGTGACCCTACCAGGGGCACAAGTGCCCCAGACAACATAGCTCCTAGGATCGTTAGGGCACTCAAACTCCTCCACCACGATAAGGTGACGGTTCAAGGAGGACCGTATGTGGACACTCGGGGGAAGAGAGGAGCGGAGCTGTCAACTGATCACCACCTGGTGGTGAGTTGGATCAGATGGCAGGGGAAGATGCCGTGCAGACCTGGTAGACCCAAGCGCACAGTGAGGGTCTGCTGGGAACGCCTGGCAGAAGAGCCTGTCAAGATGGTCTTCAACTCCCACCTCCGGCAGAGCTTCGACCGCGTCCCGAGAGCAGTGGGGAACATTGAGTCCGAATGGGCCTTGTTCCGCTCTGCGATTGTTGAGGTGGCTGTTGCTAGCTGTGGTCGCAAGGTAGCCGGTGCTAGTCGTGGCGGTAACCCCCGTACCCGCTGGTGGACACCAGAGGTTAGGGGAGCCGTCAGGCTGAAGAAGGAGGCCTACAGGGCGTGGCTGGTCTGTGGGTCTCCAGAGGCAGCAGACAGGTACCGGCGGGCCAAGCGGAGTGCAGCAGTGGCAGTTGCCGAGGCAAAATCTCGGGCGTGGGAGGAGTTTGGCGAGGCCATGGAAAAAGACTATCGATCGGCTCCAAAGAGGTTCTGGCAAACCATCCGGCGCCTCAGGGGAGGAAGGCAGCAACTCCCTCACACTGTTTACAGTGGGGACGGGGAGCTGCTGACATCAACTGGGGCTATAGTCGGACGGTGGAAGGAATACTTTGAGGAGCTCCTCAATCCCACCGACGCGCATTCCGAGGAGGAACCAGAGCTGGGAGACCTGGGGACGGACTGTCCAATCTCTGGGGCAGAAGTCGCTGAGGTAGTCAAACAACTACGCAGCGGCGGAGCCCCGGGGGTGGATGAGATCCGACCTGGGTATCTCAAGGCGATGGATGTTGTAGGTCTGTCGTGGTTGACACGTCTCTGCAACATTGCGTGATCATCGGGGGCAGTTCCTGTGGAGTGGCAGACCGGGGTGGTGGTTCCCATTTTTAAGAAGGGGGACCAGAGGGTGTGTTCCAACTATAGGGGGATCACACTCCTCAGCCTCCCTGGAAAGGTCTACTCCAGGGTACTGGGGAGGAGGGTCCGGTCGATAGTTGAATCTCGGATTGAAGAGAAGCAATGTGGTTTTCGTCCTGGTCGTGGAACTGTGGACCAGCTCTTTACCCTCGCTAGGGTGATGGAGGGGTCATGGGAGTTTGCCCAACCAATCCACATGTGTTTTGTGGATTTGGAGAAGGCTTATGACCGTGTCCCCAGGGGCACCCTGTGGGGGGCGCTCCAGGAGTATGGGGTGGATGGTCTTTTGTTAAGGGCCATTCAGTCCCTGTACCAGAGGAGTGTGAGTCTGGTCCGCATAGCCGACAGTAAGTCGGACCTGTTTCCAGTGAGGGTTGGACTCCGCCAGGGCTGCCCTTTGTCACCGGTCCTGTTCAGAACCTTTATGGACAGGATTTCTAGGCGCAGCCGTGGTGTGGAGGGTGTCGAGTTTGGTGACAGGAGAATCGCGTCTCTGCTTTTTGCGGATGATGTGGTCCTCCTAGCTTCATCAGGCTCTGACCTACAGCTCTTGCTGGGGAGGTTCGCAGCCGAGTGTGAAGCGGCTGGGATGAGGATCAGCACCTCCAAGTCTGAGGCCATGGTTCTTGACCGGAAAAAGGTGGATTGCCAACTCCGGGTCGGGAGAGAGGTCCTGCCTCAAGTGGAGGAGTTCAAGTATCTCGGGGTCTTGTTCACGAGTGAGGGAAGGAGGGAGCGGGAGATCGACAGGCGGATTGGGGCAGCGTCTGCAGTGATGCGGACGCTGAACCGGTCTGTTGTGGTGAAGAAGGAGCTGAGCCAGAAGGCAAGGCTCTCAATTTACCGGTCGGTCTACGTCCCAATCCTCACCTATGGTCATGAGCTTTGGGTAATGACCGAAAGAACGAGATCGCGGAGACAAGCGGCTGAAATGAGTTTTCTCCGCAGGGTGGCCGGGCTCAGCCTTAGGGACAGGGTAAGAAGCTCGGACATCCGGGAGAGACTCGGAGTAGAGTCGCTGCTCCTCCATATCGAAAGGAGCCAGTTGAGGTGGTTCGGGCATCTGGTAAGGATGCCTCCTGGACGCCTCCCTCAGGAGGTGTTTTGGGCATGTCCTGCCGGCAGGAGGCCCCCAGGTCGACCCAGGACAAGCTGGAGGAAATACATCTTCAGTTTGGCCTGGGAACGCCTGGGCGTCCCAGCTGAGGAGCTGGTGGACTTGGCCGGGGAGAAGGTGGCCTGGGCTGCCCGACTTGGAATGCTGCCCCCGCGACCCGGACATCTCGGAAGAAGGCGAGGCGAGGCGAGGCGAGGCGACATTCTGTCTCTCACAGTTGAAGTGTACCTATGATGAAAATTACTGACCTCTGCCATCATTTTAAGTGGGAGAACTTGCAAAATCGGTGGCTGACCAAATACTTTTTTGCCCCACTGTATATCTCTAAACTCTTAGAAAGAGTTGTGGCTGATCAGCTGGTCTCTTTTCTGGAACAACACAACATTTTTGATAAATTCCAATCTGGTTTCCGTAAAAAACATTCAACAGAAACAGCTTTACTCAAAGTATCCAGTGACATCATGATGGCAGCAGACTCCGGGGAGTTTACAGTCTTAGTTTTGTTGGACCTTTCTGTTGATCACAGCACCTTAATTAACAGACTCCGTGACTTGGTGGGATCTCTGGAACAGTTTTAGACTGGTTCAGATCGTACCTCTCAAACAGAAGTTTCAGTGTCCATATAAACAACATCATGTCAGATACTACAGATCTGTTCTGTGGGGTACCCCAAGGCTCTGTTCTGGGTCCACTCCTGTTTTTACTATATATCCATCCTCTTGGACAGATCATTAGTAGATGTCACAATGTCTCCTACCACCTTTATGCAGATGACATTCAGCTGTACTGCTCCTTCAAGGACTCAGAGTTCTACAAACTGTCTGAACTACTGGAGTGTCTGTCAGCTACTAACTGGTTAGAAAATCACTTCCTTCAGTTAAACCCTGAAAAGACTGAATGTCTGATTGTTGCCCCTGATAGGATGGTCCCTCTGATCAGTCAACATATTGGACATTTAAGTTCTGCTGTAAAGTCAAACCTGAGGAATCTGGGTGTTATTTTCGACCAATCAATGTCTCTTGAAGGTCACTCAAAACAGCTGGTCAGAAACTGTTTTTATCATCTGAGAAATATTTCCAAACTGAGAAAGTTGGTGTCAAAACCTGAACTGGAAATGGTTCTTCATGCTTTGATCTCCTCCCGTCTAGATTACTGTAACACACTTTTCACACGTTTGAACCAAAAAGCCCTTTATGGCCTTCAGCTGGTCCAGAACTCTGCAGCGAGGCTCCTCACTGGAGCAAACAGGAAAGATCACATCACTCCTATTCTGAAGTCTCTGCACTGGTTACCTGTTAAATGTAGAGTTCATTTTAAAATCCTGACTCTAACTTTCAGGGCCCTACATGGTCAAGCTCCTCTTTATGTTACTGAACTGATAAAGCCGTACGCTCCAACCCGAGCTCTCAGGTCCACAGACCAGAATCTCCTAACAGTTCCAAGGACCAGATTTAAAAGTTGAGGTGATCGCTCCTTCCAGTCTGTTGCACCGCGACTTTGGAATGACCTTCCTTTAGTTTTACGCTGTATAGACAGTCTGGACTCCTTTAAAAAGCAGCTGAAGACCCAATTATTCAAAACTGCTTTTAAATAACTCTTTTATGTTCTCTTGTTGTTGTTTAATGATTTTGATTTGTAATGATATTTTATTTGTTTTATTAATTTTATTTGTTTTATCATGTTTGATTCTGTTTTCTGTGAAGCACTTTGTGATTTTTTTCTGTGAAAGGTGCTATAGAAATAAACTTTACTTACTTACTTACTTACTTACTTACAAGTTGTGCAAAAAACACATAAAATAAAGAACACACAAAAACTGACTTCAAGTCACCCATTTATTCAAACCGAACCGACGGTCAGCTGAATAATGAAGTTAATTGATTAGGTTAAGTCTGACAGCAGAGAGAGAGAAAAAACTTCTCATAATTATAAAAATGAAGAAGGTTGATTTCTGTTCTGACTAAACGTATTAGAGTTAGTGAGTTCAAAACACTGGCTCTTTTATGTGTTTTTTTTTTCCAATATTTTAAAAGAGAAATGCCATGTGGAACTATGTTTAGGGACATGCTTTGTTGTGACACCTTGCTTCCCCGATGGAACTGATGGGTTCATGTTGCTATGCTCACTGATGTTGCTTTGAATAAAGAGCCAGTGTTGTTGAATTTTGCCTCGGAGCCTCCAACATCACAGTTAATACAAAAAAATGAACGGTTCTTTACAAGGACTCGGTTCTCCTCATTCAAAGTGAAGAGCCATTTAAAAGATTCAACTCGTTCATGATGAACATCACATCTCTAAAGCCTGGTGTTGGTGATTTTGTTTGCTTTGTGCTGCAGAGGATCCAGAGGATTCCTCTTCCTCTGTACGTGAAGCCTCGCTGGGAGCAATGCAGCTCGTTTGAGCACTACTACTACTACTAACCTCACTAAAGTAAAGGCATTGCAATAAATCAACTACAAAACTATGAAAACAGTGGTGAGAGAAGGGAAAAAGACTGTCTGTAACTTGGAGAAGCCCCTATCTGACGATGTGACAGCAGCATGCAGCAGCCGCGACGGGGAGTGCTTTTGCAACACCGCTCTCATAAAGAAGCGCTCTTAATTCAGTATTACGTACATTTTTATCAGTAATTTTCATGGTTAAAGGTTCATTGAGAAGTCTTCAAACAAGCTAGGTATAGCCAGCAATTTTACACAAACACGTCTCAGATCTCTCACCCCTCCCATTGGGTATAATCCTTGCAGTGCCTCCCCCGGACATGGGACCGCGCATTGCCACAGTAACAATAGAGAGCAAAACTCCAGTCGTTGAAACGTTCCCCCAGGTGTTTCCTCTTTCTACGTCCAAACGTTTTTTGTTTTCTGCTAACTGAAAAGGTGTTTTTCTTTTTGGGATTCTGGTATTTTTTCCTAAAATAGAAGCGTTAACAGCCAGCTGTTTCTGTCCTTCTCTCACTTCCGGGATGTTCTGCTTTAAAATGCTCCAGCACGCATTAATGGAGGATCCAAGCAGTGAGGAAGTGAGGCGCTTCAGCGAGACAGACAGCCGGATTGTCCAATAGTTGCTTTCGGTTCGAAACGTATGATTGGCTGAGGTTTTTAGAGAACTGCGAGAAAACCAACTTATTGATTTCTTTTGGGGGGTTTTTAATCGCCACAATATATTTATAGCTATACTATGTTAGAACGTTGTTAAGAGGCATGAAGAAAATCGTTTTAAGCTACATTGATTACCAAACTCCCTATGGTACCTTTAACTGGCAACTAAAATAGTGCACTTTTATTTTCAGGCTGTGGTAAATGTGCTGACTCGGGTTGCTCCTGGGATTCCCAGCTGCTCGATCCAAAAGCAGACTTTAAATTGTTGTGACATCATCATAATCATTATTATTAGACAAATATTTTGTTTCATGTTTGTTCATGTTCTTAAAGTTTGGGTTTTAGTAAGTGTTTGAGTTGAAGTTAAAGTATTTAATTACATTTTTTTCACCCTCCATTTAAAAAACTACAGTCTGTTTCTAGTCGGATTCGGGTCCAGTCAGGGCTGGACTGAGATGGAAAAACGTCCCTGGCATTTTAGGTTGTGGTAGCCCAGCATGACCTTGCAGGTGATGTTCGGTTTCTGTCCGGGGGGGTTTGGGGGCTGTAAGCCATGTCAAGCGCGCGTATGTCACCTGTCACTCACAGCTCCATAGCGCTCTGCAGCGGGAGGAGCAAATTAAAACGAGCCGCTCAGATCACAGGCTGTGAGGATGGCTCGCTATGGTTTGGACCGGTCCAAAATCAGCAGCAGAGACAGTGAAATAAGTCCACACCGCAGACATGCTGGCTCTTATCCTGTTTCTCATGTGCTGGCTGCATTATTTGCTCACCACGTCACATGTTTAAGCATGTGGTTTCAGTGATTTGGGTATTAGGTCAAACTTTTCGGTGGCCAAATTTTTGGTGCATCCCTGAGCTCTTCTGTAAGACACCAGCTCTGTTTTGGTCTGGGAGGGGAGGGCTTGGCGATGGAGCTTAGGGATGGGCATTAACTTATCTTTTGCAATATATCTTTGAAAATTCCCCTCACAATAAAAATTGGTCTCATCGCAATAACGATAAGTCTAGTTGATGACGTAGTTTCGTGCACGCCTGATTTACGTGCGGAGTGAAAACAATCATGGCAGAAGTCGGACGTGAGGCTGAGGAGGAGCTGCTTTTAAAGCAAGGAGCTACACTGAGCTTCTATCAGGTTATGCTGGGCTTACACCTAAAGACTTTGACAAGATTTTGAAAAGACTCTAAAAGATTATCAGCTCACATCTAAAGACTCGGGTTAACAGTCGACTAGTCTCAGACTAAAGATTTTAGAAAGACTGAATCTTGTAGGAACACTAATTACAAGACTGCAACTAGATTATGTTAGGATTTCATTCCCGCTAAATTCCTCCCATCATGCTCTGTGTGATATAGTGATACTATATTATGTTGATATAAAGAGAGTATAACTGTTCTGCTGGGCAATTCGATTTTATTTGTGGTTACACAGTGCCATCTAGTGGTGATTTTATTATCCGAGTTTTTCCTGTTGTGACGGAGAATGTCCGGGTTTTGTGTTGTCAATAAAGTTTCCCAAGATGAACACTGGCTCTCCTCATTTGCTGTTATGGATATAATAACAGGTAAGTCCAGTTCCCAAGTTATTACACTCTGCAGAAGTTAAAAATGGAGGAGAAGCAGCTTTTAGCTACTTTAGCTTTTGCCACTGCAGTCGTTTGTAGTGAAAAGAAAAAGAAGAGAAAGCGTCAGAGAATATGGGCACGATCTTGGCTGCATAAACGGGACAGCAAGGTCTTGTTTTGTTGGGTTATGACTGACAGGGCTTCCTGGTTCTGCAGTGAGAACGAATCCTATTGGTTTTTGCTTGTTGTACGTCACTCCGACTACGCTCCGACTACAAAAAATATCTAGCAGGTTGGATATGAAAGACTGGAGAAAGACTGGCATAAATCGGGTCGCCGACTGCAGATTATCCCCTTACATCTAACGACCGCGACGACGGGAGCGCGCAGAGACTCCAGTAAGATTCCTAAAGACTGGCAGTCTTTAGTCTGCGACCGTGAAAATCGTTAGGTGTAAGCCCAGCATTACTTTAACGTGTTTGTTACTTTACCAGGATTTATTTGCAGTTGTACTCTCTTGTTTCCTTTTTCCAGAAATTTTTCATCGTGGACAGAACTGGACTTGGATCAGCAGGACCCAAACTGCTGCGCGTCTTCACAGACGAACGCCAAATCCCCCTCCCTGCATTTTTCACAAATCGCTCATTGCACTCTTTTACGACGACCTGGCCTTTAGAAACCGAGATATTTCTCAGTTAGACCAGTTAGAGGTGCATAGAAGTCTGTCTCCTCCTGGGGTGAAAGATTAATAACCAGAGGAGAGACTTTGAAAACAAGGCAGCACAGCGCTGGAAATATATACATATAGTCATTTATCGTTATTGCAATAAATTGCAATAAATACCTGAAATTATCGTGATAAATTTTTTAGGCCATATCTCCCATCCGTCGGAGCTGCCTGGGTCTGTGTTGTTAATTGGTTAGGATTCATTAATGACTAGTATTATGTTACCCGTTTGGATAAAATGAAAACAGAAGGAAACTTTATTATCAAACTTTTTATCTACCCTTTTTTTTTTCATATAGCACCACCCGTCTTGATAGATATACACTCACTAGCCACTTTATTGGGTACACCTGTCCAACTGCTTGTTAACGCAAATTACTAATCAGCCAAACACATGGAGGCAACTCAATGTCTTTAGGCATATAGACATGGTCAAGACGATTGGCTGCAGTTCAAACAGAGCTTCAGGATGGGGAAGAAAGGTAATTTAAGTGACTTTGAACGTGGCATGGTCATTGGTGCCAGACGGGCTGGTCTGAGCCTCATTGATGACTGTAGGTTGAAGCATTCAGGAGTTACAGCCTTTTAATGATGGGATGTTCAGAAGTTACTCAAAGTGTCCATTTGGACACTCCAAATTCAAAAAACACCTGGACATAACACAAAAACATGACCAGGTCATTTTTTCTGCTATCCTCATCGGATTAGAAGTGTAAAAAAGGTGCTACAGTCTCTTTAGACTTTCCAGTCCATACCTGCATGTCCCCATGTGCAGCAACAAAAAAAAGAAAAAAATCTAGGGATGGAAAAAATAAAGGCTGATTTTTGTGTGTTTCTACTTCAATAACTAAATACTAGTTTCATTGACAATAAATTCACCTACACAGGTAAAAAATTCAGTGTCTCGTTTACAGAGAGACCATGTCATCCAAAGGGTTCCAGAACAGCATTTAATTTAAACAAACCTTAGGAACTTTGTTGCCCTCTCCACAACTTCCAGCCACACCGATGACACAGTTCCTTCATCAAACAGCGTAGCCTCAGGTAAAGCCCGCAGAGCATCCAGAGACTCCTGCAGAAGCTCACTACAAAGATCGGCATCATCTCCTGCACCAAAAAAAGGAAACAGACATCATGTCTTTATTTTTACTCCACAGATGCTGATTACACTATAGAGATTATTCAAACATAACCTGTGTAGGTGGCCAAGTCAAGTAGTGTGGGATTTAATTAATAGTGCTTTGTAATGTTCATGATTTGATGCATCTTAAAATACCAGTATTAAAGATCATTTGGCAAATTTATGTGCTCATGAAAAATCAAGCTATAACAATTTTATCAAATATTATTTTTCATGTTTTTTATTCTTCAAACCAGTTTCAGTCCTAACATTTTTACCCCCAAAATTGTCCCATTTTTGTCCTGATGCAACTGCATTTCACGGTGTAAAGATACAAATGAGATTTTCAACATATTTCATGCAAACTGGATTATTACAGTTTTATTATTACATAGCAATTATTGCCTGACATAGGTGAAAAACTAGATACATGTAAATGTCCCACATCTGTATACTGCTTTTCTAGGTCATAGACTTTACATTAGTCATTCACACGCTGATGGCAGTGAGCTACACTGGAGCTACAGAAGAGAGGCGACCAGGCAGACACAGGCTCCACCAGACCCTCTGACCTCCACCAACAGGAGATGTGGGTGAAATGTCTTGCCCAAGGACAACGACAAAGTGACCTAGCTGGAGCGGAGTTCAAACCGACAACCCTCCAGTTTCAAGATGAACCCACTACCTACTAAACTACTGATACCCCACTACAAAACCTAACAACACAAACATGAAAAATTCCTCTTATAGAACAATAACAAACAAACAGCTTTGTGCTGGAGACAGAAGGAGGTGTGGTCAAACCCCTGAAGTCAGCATTGGCAAAAACTTTTTTTTTTTTTTCACAAATTTTATTATAATAAATAATGTCTTGGTGCTTTGAATTTTTGAGTCAAACTGACCCATGAATCACAGGTTGTGGAAAAGAGGCCACTTGATAGCTGCATGTACATATTCAGTCATGCAGATGAGATGATGAAGGTTTTATACTTTTCACTTCAGAAGAATCAAACTGTGATTTGAATGGGTTTTAAGGGGCATGTTTTTGTGCTTAGGGATGATAACGTTAGTAAATTAGATCACATTGTTTACAAGAGACTAAATAACACTCAAAAATGCACAACCTTGCAATAAAGGTCAAAAATACAAATGAAAAACTAATCAAATGATTCAAAATTACAATTTAAAAACACAAAAATGTGCTTGGGTTCATTCATCAATGGTTGAACAATGTAATTAAAGCTGCCATCTGGAGTATTTGAGCAAGAGAGGATTTTTTTATCCAATGTACTAAGGTCCCTCCCAAAACATTCCTTCTCCCTCTAACCCCACCTCTACAATTGTGTACGCATGTCACTCCGGTCTCTCTCTAATGCGTTTTTCAACAAGTTTAGTCGCCGGACTTTTCTCTGTTTTTCTTTCTGGAGTTGATGTAGCCCTTAGTAGCCAGGGAATGACTGATCCATGATGACTGTATGATGACTGTAAACAGGAAGACACGTTGCGTTCTGTGTGCGGGCTTCACCTTTACAGGTTTGCGCGATGCGCATGCACATTTACAGACAGCTGACAATGTGCAAAACTTAATTCTATTGGCTTAAAAAATTTGGCGGTCAGCGTGACTTCATAGCAGTCTAAGGAAGGAAGGAGGGTCTTCAGAAAAATAACAAATGTGGAACTCTACCCATGTATCATAGTGTAGAACTGAACTATCACTTAAAACATTTATAAAACTTTGATACCTAGGTAAATACTCCAGACTGCAGTTTTAATGCTCCTTTAAATTTGATATGCAGTTCAAATATACTATAAAACATCACTGCTATCAGTGTGTTAATGATTGGCTGATGTTAAACAAATTTAGATTCAACTCTTAAGTACTTCAAAGACACATCTTGACAAATGAGAACTCATTAAAAAAACACTTCAGTAGTATTCTTCTCATACTGAAAGGTCCTGGTTGTGTTTCTGTGTAATTTCAGCAGGCAGCAGGTGGTACAGCAGGCTGCTGTTCTGTTCTCATGGTTGTTTTGAATGAGATGTCTAACGGTGTGTCGGCATGTGTCTGTGCCTTGCTCGTGTAACAGGAAGGAGAGGCCTCCACTTTGTTCCCACCCAGTCCCTCAGGGCAAGAGACAAAAACAGCATCAATGCTTAAAAGTTAACGATGAAGGATGTAACTGAGGATTAGTGGCCACAGCCAAAATATGCTTTCTATTAAACGAGTGTGGGGCGTATTCATCATGCGTTTATTTATGGGAGAGGAGTTTGCTGTTCATGTATGAGACATACGAGCCTGAGGAGCACAATGTAACACAGCACTGTTGAAAAGAGGACAGCTATTAATATAGGTTATATTGAGTTTTCCAAAAAGGACCTTACCTACAGAAGTCAGAGTGACATTACATGTACACACTATGATGGAACGTTTCTCAACCATTTGATGCACAGTCTTGCACTGCAAAAACTGATTTCTAAGAAAGTAAAATAGACTTGTTTTTAGACATTTTATAATAATAATAATAATAATAATAATAATAATAATAATAATAATAATAAGATAATAATAATAATAATACAAAGAAAATATATTCTTACAGCCCTACTTGAAATAGAGATTAAAGTGATTAAAAAACATATCGCATAATTAATTAATTGCAATTAACACGATAATTTGACCCCCCTAGTTTAAACTGTTTCTTTTAGTTTGAATGTAACGTAAAAATGGCACCCTTAAATATTAAAAGGTAAATATTTATCTTTTTTCTCTTTGAATAGAATAATGAACTTTTTAGACTTTAGCTGCTTAATGTTGGGCTATCTCACATCTCAACATCCACCCTGCAACCCAGAAATGTTTTCCTTCTAAGGAGGCAGAACCCTGATGGCTTCTCCTTGTTGTGACTCATTAACAAGCAGCAACAAGCTGAAATTAAAATCACTGCATTGCGAAACATGCCTGGTTGTTTACTCTTGAGAAGCTTGCAACATTCTGAAACGCATTCATCAACAGCTGCTAAGCAAAGCCCCATCACCACGACAGCAGCTTTAATCAACAGACCACCAGGATGAAACCTGTTCCCATCCAGGTGTGTTCTTACCTGACCTCCAGGCCCGACGCAGGAAGGCAAAGGCAAACGAGAGCGCCGCCCTGGAGCCGACTCGGGCCAAACCTTCCACACTTTTACTGGCTGGACGAGAGCTGGAACAACAAAGAAAATCATTCTGAGGCCAGCTCCAGCTGTACAGGTTATAGCTTCAGTTGCTCAGCTGTAGTTACTTCTTGTAATGATGTGCATCATAAGGTTTTGACACTACACAAAATTCTGTTTCCATCAGGATTTTTACAGGTTATTTATAATGTGAACAACCAACACTCTTCTTATTAAAGCAATGTGCTATATACAGTACTGTACTATACTGTGTGTGTGTGTGTGTGTGCGTGCGTGTGTAATGCAGTGAAAAAGTCTTTGCTCCCCCGCAGATTTCTTCTGTTTATGCTGACTCATCACTTAAATGTTTCAGATCAACCAACAAATTTCAGTATCAGACGACAAACAACCTGAGTAAATGTAAAATGATGTTTTCTAAGGATTTTTCTAAGGCTTGGCAATATGGCCTAAAATCTATGTTGCGGTATAATTATAAGCATGTATGGTAAAGATAAATATTGCTGTATAAATACATATATAGCTGGTGCTCCAACTAATCACACCATAGAATATAAATCACCAAACGGTAGACTGCAGTCCGGATCCAGACCAAGTCTGGACTACACAGTAAATCCAAGGGTGAATGTTCTTCTACTGAATCCATGTTATAACCACACACACAGCTGCTACTGTCCTACAATCAGCAGCTGACCCCAGGCTGCATCCAGACCAGGTTAAGCAAATAGCTTCACGGCTCTAACCTCTTATTGTCAGCAGCAGGCAGAGGTTGACTAGGGGGCATCTTCCAGCGGACCTTGTACGTCTCCTCCATCATGTTGTGGCTGAGTGAGATGAGGTAGCGTTCCAGGATGACCAGCCGCTGGCGGAGACGCTGAGCAGACAGAGTGCTTTTGGCCAACTGACCTGAGAGCTTCTGCTGGTCCTCAACAACAACCATCAGACAGTCTTTCAGCTCCGTTTCATCTATCCACATACACAAAAAGACAACACGTTGCATCAAAATCATCATTTTGCTTTATTGATCTCAACGTCTTGATTGCAAAAATCACTGTTCAGCTGCTAAAGTGTTTTCATTTACATAATGCTCCATAAGTCAGCTGACAGGTATCCTTTTCAGATTAAGAAAATGAAGATACCTCACATTTCACCTTGACTCGACTCTTCAGGCCCCCTCCAATTTAAAATGTATGCAACATTCATACGAGATGCCTAAAGCTTTCAGCAAAGGAAGGTTTTCACACACTTCATCAACCCTTACACTGAGATTCATATGGCACTCCTATTTGCTTTATGATAAAGTGGAGAATTTACAAATAGGAGAACCTTTTTGTCATTTGTAAAAACAACTATGGAGTTTATCTGACTCTGTAGGATTCAATTAAAGTGATAATATGCAACTTTTTCATATTTTTAAATCTTTTTCTTGAGCCAGTCTGTGCTAATATGACCCTTTACAGAGTTAATGAAAAGTCACTTAGCCCCATCTGGTGATTAGATCCGGAATACCACGATTGCAAGATCTCCGTCGCCGTCACGGTACCCAGGAAGTCACGTGTCTCACGAGGGTTAGGCTAACTCAAAGTGGCTAGCTGTTATGCTAGTGCTGGAGTGTTTTTAGCTCATGATTCCTGATTTTTTTTTCCATCTCTCCCTGCTTGAACACAGCTGATTTCTTTGAAGGAGTAAATAACCGCTCCTGTAGAAAACTATGAAGGCTGAGGAGACATTTCAACAGGTAGATTTAGGCGTTTAGAAGCTGAAACAATATGCTAACTTGTATAATGCAGTGATTTAAAATGGACACCAGAGGGAGCCCAAAACAAGCAAAACTGCATATTATCACTTTAAACTTGCTGACTTTAGGTTTGTGGATTTCTGTACTGCTGATTTAAAGGTATACTATGCAGTTTTACTTGTTCATAGCACCCCCTAGTGTCCGTTTTAAGTCACTGCTATAAAAACATTAGCATTGTCTTTGCTCAGAAACCCCTAAATCTACCTGTTGAAACGTCTCCTCAGCCTTCATTGCTTCCTACTGGAGCGGTTCATCACTCATTCAAAGAAATCAGCTGTGTTCAAGCAGGGAGAGATTAAAAAAAAAAAGCAGGAATCATTTGCTAAAAACACTCCGGTACTAGCACAACAGCTAGCCACATTGGGTTACGCACTTCCCTTATCTGTAAGGCTCTGTCCTTCAGTAGCGGTTTTTAAAATGAGGCTGAAAACCCACTTTTATGGCTCGGCTTTTAACTCTGTGGGTTAGATGTTGTTAATCTTTTACATGATTTTATTCTGTTTTTATATGATGGTTTTAAATGTCTTCGTTGATTTTATCTGTTTTAATTTGTTACTGTGCAGCACTTTGGTGGCATGCCTCATGCCTGTAAGGGGCTATATAAATAAAGGTGATGATGATGATGGTTAGCCTAACCCTCGTGAGATACGTGACTTTGTGAGACTTCAGGGCACCGGACCAGAGACTCAGAAGTTGTAAACGTCGTATTCTGGACCTAAGCAGCAGATGGGGCTGAGTGACTTTTCATTAACCTGTAAAGGGTCATATAGACTGGCTCAAGAAAAAGATTTAAAATATGAAAGTGTGCCTTTAAACAAATGGTTAAGTGTGAAAACAGAGTTATTTCACCAGCAGCACATTATTTCAAGATAAGGTTTATGGATGCTTTTTACTTGTGGACTTGAATTATTTCCCATTGAAGGTAAAAACCCTTTCATTAGATTATATAATGTTCTCGACTAACTTTCATCAAAACAAGTTGTTGTTGTGGTTTAAAGGAAAGCTTTGTGTCTGCAGAAACTGTAGGAAAACAGAGGCTGTCAGAAACCCACTTAAGCTGTGTGTGAGCTGGACTGGCCTGAGGATGGATGAGCCACTGTGTGCTCAGCTGTCAGAACAGAGATCCAGTCCAACAATACTTCATTTCATTTGTGTTTGGGTCAAACATCAGAACATCATTCAGCTGTCTGAGAAACACTAAACAGGCCCAACATCATCTACTCTGATACAGTCAAAACCATCATTCATTACATCCTTAGTCACTTTAGACAAAAAACAAACAACAACGGAATAAACCATCCATCATATTTCCTTCACATGAAGAAAAGACTAAATAATCAAGATGTCACCTTTTCAAGTATTCTTCAACAAAACAAGATTTATTATCTGCTTCTATTTCCTCCCTGGTTATATTCATTTCACTGATGGCTAAAAGTATCTCGATTCAAAAATACTAAATTGACATGTTGATAAAATACCCAGAGAGGACAGATAAGTCCAGTGAATGGATTCAGATGTGGCTGTAATGCACCACTAGCCGGCTTTGTAACAGCTGACACCAACATGCTTCACGTATCTGATCACACTGTGGAAAAGCAGGAAGTGTGCAGTCTGAACTTTAAGCATCAATAACAGAGGGCTGGTTTCATGCAGCAGCGATCCAGTTACACTCACTGTAACATCAGACCAGAGGGAAAACAACCAGTGACTGGACATGTAGAGAAGACATCCTGAGCCCCTACGCAACACTTATCTCCAACAACAACACACCGTCCCACCCAGTTCCTCCAGTAAACACACTCTGTCGCTCTGAGCTACACCAGGTCGAAAATAAACACTCAGTCACACACCGTGTTGTTTTTACAACTCACGTGCCACCAAAACATGCACATATGAGCAGAGCCCGACAGACAGAAAGGGTGGATGTGATGAAATGAGGGGTATAATTATATCTAGTGTTGTGAAACCACCTGAAGTCAGCAGGGTAGTAATTACCCCACTTAGAAATAGAAAGTTAGAAAATAAAACATAAAACAAGATGCACAACTGTAAAGCAGAAGAAGCAAGTCCAATAAATGTGAACCTACCTGGCTGCCGTCCCCAATCCCAGGTCTCAATGATGGAGTGATGAGCAGCCGGTGGCGTCTCCTCCTCCTCCTTTTTCTCTTTGTCATTGGGCTCATCCTTCTTTGAAGTTCCAAAACAATCAGTGCAATCTTCTGAAAAATGTAAAAATAGATGAAATGTACCTTCACGCTGAGCACCACCTGTATTAAGCATCGTTTGCTTCATGGCAGTTACGTGTAAATCCAAACCTGAGTCCTTCAAGAGACTTTTCAACTGTGTTTCTGCCTAAAAGTTATAAATAACTACAATCGTATCAGTTGTAGATAGCTTCCTGAATGGCATCTGTTTGGAAATATTAGGTTTATATCCAACAAGATTGATAACGACTAGTCTGAACAGCTGACTAAAAACAGCCAGGGTTCTGACACCATCATAACATCTACGGTAATTCAAGCACTGTAGTGGTGAAGATTTACACATAAACAAAACAGATCCACTCAAAATCATTATTTCACTTCCTCGTCTCATAAAAGTTTATATTTAAGGTGGAAATGCACTGATTCTGAAGGCTGATACTGATGACTGATTTCTGATCAGACAGATTTATAAGAATCTGATTCACCTCAGAGAACAATGTTACCTTCAATGACCAAAATAAAGAATGTTCAAGTTTCAGATCAGCTGATTATACTGAATATGGGTCGATTACGATCACCAGCAGACATTTTGGTACATCTTTAGTTTCAAGTGCTTTCATCACAGCGTAGAAAAAACAGATTTGTTTAAAGACACATCTTAAGAGCTCCAATAAAACCCAAACTGTGACTTAAAATCCCAGCTGAGCTAAAGAGGAGGAGTCATGGATATAGATCAGGAGCAAAGAGGAGAGAGAGGAAGTTTCAACCATCACTTCTATCCATCCAAACGGGGAGCGTGAGACAGATCTCTCCTGAATCAGAAGGACCAGACTGAAGCTCTGATGAGGATCCATCCAGAATATCATGTTTCACTGAGACCACTACAGAAGATCCCTCCTGTCCACAGCTAGAACATCCTACAGAGACTTCATGAAGAAACCTCAATTAGCTACTGAAACATCTACTATCCCTCTGGGATTATTAAAGTTTTATTGAATTATTTTTAACAGCTCTTAATTTTTTCAAACCGAGGCAATTCAGAAAGCTACCTACAAAGGTTAACTATAACTTTAACACAGAAACACTCTTCAAAATGACTGGAAACTCCTTTTACTGTGGAGGAGCAGTACCTGTGTGAGCTGATTCTTCTCCGTTGAACGTTATCTCCTCATCTTTAACCATCTCATTCCACATTTCACTCAGCCCCTCTGGAGAGAATGCCCGCTATCCAAAAATTTAAAAAAAATGTTCAAAAGACCAATTTAGAAAAACATGCACAGACATTATCCCTTTCAACAGATAACTCTACCTACGTATTTCTATCTTATTTAAAATGTTCACAATTTGAATAAGAATAAGAATCTTTGTCATTATTAAAATGTACAACAAAATTAAAGTGCAAAACTTGTCAGTGCACATACATAAGAACAAAACAATAAATAAGTTGAAGTTAAAAACTGAATTAAAAGACTAAATTAAAAGAACTAATCTAAAATCGGGAGTTACAACTCACAAGCAATATACACACGCCCACAAAACATGCACATTTCGTGCCGGTTGTTTAGACATCTTATGGCTGTTGGATAAAAACTGTTTAATTCTGAGTCTGTTTTTGCTTTAATAGCCCTGTGGCCCTGGCCTCTCAAACAGAGAATGACCAGGGTGGGATGTGTCTTTAAGGACGTTTTGGGCTCGTTTGAGGCAGCGTGAACGGTGTCGATCCTCCACAGAGGTAGATTGCACCCCATGATTTTCTCAGCCGTTTTAACGACCCTCTGGAGCGCCATCTTTTTTGCCACAGTGCAGCTGGAGTACCACACACAGAGACAGTCGGTAAGGATGCTCTCTATGGTGGAGTGGTAAAAGGACACTAGCAGTCTCTGGTTGATGTGGTTTTTCCTGAGGACCCTCAGGAAATACATTGTCTGCTGTGCCTTTTTTTTACCAGCACTGTGGTGTTTATTCCCCACTTCAGGTCTTCTGCAATGTGGACCCCCAGGAAGTGGAAATCACTCACCTCCTGCTCCACACATTCTCCACCAATGATTATGACCATTTTGTTTTTCCTGAAGTCCACAATCAGTTATTTTGTTTGGGAAGTGTTCAGGAGCAGGTTGGTGTAGGGGGCGCTCTCGTACAGGACGCTCCGTGTGTTGCTCTGTTTACCTCTCAGCCGTTCATGGAGGAGACAGAGCTCATTTCTACTAAAACGTATCCATTCCCCAGCTACTGACGGATTTATTATTAAACATTTCACCCCACAGAATGGCAAGGCTTGCCAAGGATACACGTTTATTTTGGTCAAAAAGTTAATTCAGGGTCGAGTCATTTCTGTGTTCAGCTACAGAGCACCGCAGCAGCTCTCTTGATGAAATAATCCACAATGCGGCTTTAATTGTGACAGTCTCACAAAAGAAACATTGTCAGAGTTATCTCAGAGTCATCACTGCCTCTTTATAAAAGCTTTTATACCTGTAAGTCTATCTTCAGCCATTTGTCATGAAATCTCAGCTGAGCATCAAGGGTGAAAGATGGAGATGGCATCTTCTCCCCCGTCCCTCCTGGCTGCCAACGCAGCCAACCTGCAACACAAAGATACAAAAATTGGACTTCAGTAAATAGATGCACCCTAAAATCAGCAGGTGATGAATCAGTATTCAGCATTATCAGTTTAATTCACAAAAAAACAATTTCAAAACTCAAAAATTAGATTTTTTGTGTCAGTGATAATGCATTTGGCAAAGCAGCAATTTTTTAAAATCTGAAATTGTTCCTGTTCCTTAAACATTGTTTATTTTACAAAAAAGAGCATTGAGAATTATTAATAATAGCCACTATAGGCTCTTGTCACCAAACTTCCTCAACATTTCCCCGCGGTATTACCGTGACCAGGGTTGGACTGGGACCATAATTTGGCACAGGCATTTTCGGTCATGGCTCCCACCATCAGCACTTACAGCTGATGTTTGGTTCGGACGGCTACCACTGTTGACTGAAGCGCTGTAAGCATGTGAACACGCAACAAGGAAATCCTGAGTAAAACCGGGGGAGGGGGACCCCGCTGTTGACTGAAACCCTAAGCATGAACGAACACACCCGCAGCCAGACGAGCTCACGCAGCAACAAGGAGCCGCTCAGATAGCGGGCTGCGCTGACCGTGCATTATTTTCATGATGGTACTGAAACAGATACTGTTGGTATTTTTCAATACCGGCTGTATATGGTATTACCATAATGCCGCCCAAGCCTAATCAAATACATTGAAGAATTTTGAAAATGTACACTAAGTAGTGTCTGTGATTAATTTTGAAAATTAAAAACAGGAATGAGATTAAAATGTGTTCGTATGAAAGTTAAAATATGAATGAACTATTGAGAATTTCATTTTGTAAATGGGGCAGATATCATCAGATATTTTCTTCCTTCTGCCCCTTGTCATTCAAATTTGTATTGTTAAGTTTATGTATCTTTTGTTTATTTTTACTTTTTGATTGAAATGAATGAATAAATACATTTAAAACTTTTCATCTCAAAATGCTAATTCGGCTACAATAACTGACCTTTCATGTAGAAATTTGAACAGCTAAAAAAAATTTAAGGAATGCATTAAAATCTCATCAGATCTCAATTGTAATTAACATCCTGCTGGATCTCCTTCCTGATGAATAGGTAACATGTTGGGAACTAAAAGAAGCTTCATCATCTGACGAAGATGATCATCTTGCAGAGGCTTCATCTGAAGTCACCAGTAAATGTAACCTGATAACCTGAAGCATCAGGTTAGTCCAGGTAGCTAAAGGGTCACAGCAGCAGCTCTAAAAGGTTCTCAGTAGTTTGCATGGCTCCACCTGCTGGTAGCATCCTGACAATGTCAGGGCTCCTGGTGACATGATGGATGGTGTCCTGGAGTATCTCCTCCCAGATCCTGACCAGGACCTCATAAAGCTCCTGGACAGTCTGAGGTCCACATGGAGGACCTGATGGACCTAAATCCTCCAGGAACTGCCTGAAGACTCATGCTACATGAGGTCAGGTATCATCATGGACCAGGAGGAACCATAACCCACTGCATCAGTGAAGGTCTAACAATGTGTCTAAGACAGGGGTACTCAGTGGTGCACAAAACTCACTGCAGCGTGAGACGGACAGCGGCCGCCACACCGGTTCATTAGTGAGAAATGTTTCATTTCCTGTATTTCTATAGATCTTTCTAGAATTCTACACTCCCGAAAGCACTGTACAACACATCAGTCATTCACCCATTCACTCACACATTCACACACTAGTGGTGATCAGCTACATTGTAGCCTCAGCTGCCCTGGGGCACACTGACAGAGGTGGAGATGCAATGCACTGACACCACCAGGTCCCTCTGACCACCACCAGCAGACAAGGTGGGTGAAGTGTCTCCAAGGACACAATGAAAAGGTAACCCAGCTGGAGCTGGGATCGAACCAGAGACCCTCCAGTTGCCAGACGGTCACTAAACCTTGAGAGATACACGCTGAAAAGGAAATTTAAGGACAGCAGCTGCTGCAGCCCCTCACCCTCATGGCTCCAGGGCCAGAAAGATGCAGCTGGATCTGGCCCCGCAGGCTGCCTATTGAGTGCACCTGGTCTAATGGTTTCATCCTGATACCTGATGACAGTCAGGGTTCCATCACTTATCATGTACAGGTCTGTGTTCCTCCATGGATCTGCCTCCTCAGACCAACACAGACCCACCGCCAAACCCATTGTGCTGAACAATGTAGCAGCAGAACGTTCACCACAGCTTCTCCAGACCCTTGAACATCTGTCACATCAGCTCAGAATCAACCTGCTATCCTCTGTTAGAGCTCAGACCTCCAGACCCTTTTGGTTTTGGAGGTTGTCTCATTGATGCTCCTTTGTTGAATCTGTTGCTAATTTCATTAAAACCAAAACAGCTGATTAGAACCTCCTCTGTGGTACTGAACTGATTAGATCAACATCCCAGAACTTTAACTGACCAGACGATCCTTTTAAATGTTAGCAGTGGATTTCCAGAATCTTATTTTTCAAGATAACCGGACATTTGAAAATTATTTTCTGTTGGTAATGGTTCTCGAGATTTGAACCGACAGGTCGAAGTTATACAAGAAATAGAATCGGCCTCCAAATCCAGTGCATCTCTAGTCAAAAAACGATTCATGGAAGCTTCAAATTTACGACATATTTTATTATAGATATCAGGCTTTATCATTAATTTCTAAAACACCATCAGTCCATAATTAAATGACCAAAATACTGTAATAAGAGTTTTTGACAGAATGTGTAAAGTGTGTTTAGAATGTTTGACAAATAACTTTACACTCTGAGCCATTACATATTTACATAATCTACAACCTTGTAACAACAAATATGCTGGACTATAATTATCAACAAGGCGAGATTTTAAATGTTTCACTACAACGACACATGACATAACGACTAAAACAGGAGACACAGTAGCATTATATGCTAGTAAGGAGCATGTTTAACCTTGGTTTCTGAGTTGTTAATATGTATGACAACACATTCTCATTCAGCGGAGAATACCCCGCTCTCGCGCCGCATCACAACACTCGTTACGCGGTCTAAACCGCTGGGTAGCACCGGAATTAGCTCAGCAACTACAAGGCTAATAAAACCTCATAAACAGCTAACGTTAGCTGCCCGAAGCTAAAACTAGCGCTCAACACCGATGAACGAACTTCGAAGACATGACACTACAAACACCGAGAACCATCGCTTCGTAGTTTACACAGACAGTTGATAACATGTCCTTGCTAGAATAATAACGTTTTAAATTACCTGCGGTCACTTCTCGAGCTATTCTCAGCTGCTTTGCTGCATTAACAAGACGTTCCTAATGGCTTTGATTGGCAGATCGAGGACCAGGGTAATAGGCATGGAAACAAATTACGTAGTTCCATCAGCTAGACTGAGTGCGACAGATCTGTATCACCACATCCTCTCAGGCGGAGACAATTCGTTAGTAGGTTTCAACTCCGCCCTCGTATTCTGAGTGGTATTCTAAAACGTGCACTACCTTCAGGCGCGGGGCGGGACATGGGAAGGGGCGGAGTTGACCTGGATTCAGGGTAAAATGTCCGCTGGGCGGCGCTGTGATTCTCACTAAACCCCTGAAGCGCCATAATGGCGGACGTATTAGGACTTCCTGGTGTTTCGTTGGGAATAGTAATAGCTGTAATATCAAGTTTTATTAATGGGTCGACGTTTGTGCTTCAGAAGAAAGGAATACTGCGTTCTCGTAGGGAAGGTAGGAAAAAACCTTACTTGAAGTGTTTCTTTTAGCAAGGAGTGATTCATCTTCAGATATCTATGGGTTTAACCCTTAGAGTTTGTGCTTCAAATCTTTATTTTCATCTTAAAGCCTGTAACTTTTTAAAAGTAAGAATAAATAGAAATTGAAAAGTCAGATAATACGTATTTAAGGAGGAAAAAAATACAAAAATGAAAGGTTAAAAATTTTAAGCTAAAAGGCAAGTCTTTTTAAAGTATTATAAAAAGTTGAAACCTTTTAAAGGGCATGTGACCATATTTGATCACTTGTATTGTGCCTGATTTATAGTTTGATTTGTTACAAGGTTTTTTTTAAAGTTAAACATTTTCAAATGCTAAAGGAAAATAATAATATACACATTAAAAACTTTGAATGCAACAGAAAAGTGTATTTTTTCACCCTTTATTGCCAAAAACTTTGCATAACAGTGGCAAAGTATAAATACTGACAATAACTTTCCTGAGAAACAAGTCTCAAAATCAAATATTACTGACCAAATGGCAAAAATAAATGAATAAAATAAAATTGCCTAAAATGCAAACAAATAAAATGAAAACATAAAAAGATAAACAAGATAGCATTGTAAAGAACTAGGGGCTTTTTCAATAAGTTTGAGGTCCTCTACCACAGCATGAAGTTTAATTGCATTGTTTTTGGCATGTATTTTAGGGATGAAAAGTAAAAACACAATTCCTTATGAAAAATATAAAAAAGGTCTTGTTTTCAGAAATTTACTTCTTTGTATGAAAAATTTACCAAGGATAATAATTCTATTAACAGTCAGACAGTTTAAAGAATCTTTCAGTCTTGCCAAATTCATTTTTTACAGTCTAGGAAATTGATGAATTTTTTAAATAGCCTGTAATGCAAATCATCCCAGAAGGCACTGACAGAGTTACAGTCAACAAAACAAATGTTCTGTTGTTTCCACATGTTCATCACAACAAGAGCAGTTACTGCTCGCAAAATTAAAATGGTGACTGAGAAAATCTGCAGAAGGATAAGCATCTAGTATCATTTTGAAGTGAATCTGCTTCACTTTTATGGGAAAGCTGAAAAAATGACATTTCATATTCTCTGCTTCTTTGTTGGATTAAAATTGACAGACGGTGTTTCTATTTGATAAAAAGGAGTTTAATTCTTTAATTTAAAAAAACTGCCAAATTGTGACCTTAGAAAGTTTGGAATCACAGATGTTGTGTCCATTCACCAAGAGAGAGGAGAGATTCAGAGATGCATTGTTTTGAAGTAGATTCATGACATCACAATCACAGGGTGAGGGGTCATGACCTTGTTGTATTGATCTCTATCATTCAGATTAAATTTACAACACCTCAAAGGGGATAAAGTGTCCAGTAGAATCTATTGAGTACATTACTGACCCTTTGTCTAGTTTTCAGAACAAACACATATCTGGAGTTCCACAAGGGGGCGGTATGGCGCTAAAATGACCCCCTGATGGAGGAACAGGGAGAGCTGAATCTGGAGTTTCTTTAATCGCACCCGAGTAGAAAATTAATGCCACCTAACTTTGAAAAAACATAGTTTGGAATGTGAAACCATAGATTCACTCCTTAGAAATGTATTTATTTGACCTATATTTTCAGAGGATAATAAAACCCCCTTGAGATGAACCATCTCGTTTTCAAGGGGGTCCTCTTTCTAATCTATACAACAAAACAATAGAAGACAGCAGGGCAGCAAGTGGCTGAAAGAAATGTGACAAACCAAAATAAAATATAAGTTAGTAATAAATAAATAAACCAGAATAACCTAATTCACACACATTCTATCACAGATACGATGCTCTACTGCAGGGGTGTCAAACTCCAGTCCTCGAGGGCCGGTGTCCTACAGGTTTTAGTACTTATCCTGATTCAACACACCTGAATCTTTTGTTAAATTACATCTTCAGGAAGTCCCCAAGCTCTACTGAAGCTTGGTAATCATCCACTGATTCAAATCTGGTGTGATGGAGCTGAGAGACCTCTAAAACATGCTGGAATCTGGCTCATGAGGACTTGTATATTCCAGCAGGTATTCAGAACAAACTTGGAGACAATTACAAAAAGACATGACGTGTAAATAAACCATGTTCCTGAATAATCAGAAAGCTGTAATTGACTGTATCTCGATATAGAAATGATCTAAGCCAGTTTATTTAACACAGTCTATGTCAATAGCTTTAAGACCTCCTTCTTCATAACTTTGAACCATATTTCCTTTTTTAATGTAGTGAGTTTTTCTTTTCTAAAAAATAATAGTTTATGGCCCTTTTGCAGTGTGACACTGAATAGGCAGGATGTTGAAAGGCGTTCCCTTTACATGAGGAATATTTGATCAGTAGCTGAGACGTCTCTTTGAGACCAGAGATCTGAAAGTGCCTTACATCTTTCTAAAGTGTTCCAAGTGTTCAGATTATTAACAGTATTAGTATCTTTTAGTTATGGATACCAATGTATTTGATTTAATGGAGATATTATAAGTCATTGTCAGCGAATCGGTAATAACTCTTAAGGTTTAGCCGTGACCCAGATGCCTCAGATATAAACTGAATTACTTTGAGGATTGTCTGAATTTGCTCATTATTATTCATAAAGGTTGTGTCATCTGCTAGTTTGACAGATGTTTTCCAAATAGTAATAGTTTTTCAAAGTCTGTATTTTTATATAAGAATCAAGAGCATTTCTGCTGCTATGAAAAGAAGAGGAGCGATGAGACATCCGTGTTTGTTTCCTCTATGAATTAAAACTAAGGGCGTGTGTCTAATAAAACAGAACTATTTATTTAAAAAATTCACTTATGAATGTGTCTCCAAATCCAAATAGTTCTAAGGTACGGACAATAAATGTGTGTTTGACTGTATCGAAAGCTTTAAAGAAGTCCCGAACAGAATCAAGTGGTCGTCCTCCATGAGATGATGATGGTCCAGTACATCACGGATCAGCTGATCGGCCTTCTCTAAATCCAGACTGTGTCTGAGATGATTTTGATCAAACACTGTGATTTGCATAATTTACATCTCACAACTTAGACCATAACAAATTGTGAAAGAATGTCTAATAACGTATTTGAACCAGATCTCGTACTTTGAATCTAAATGCATATTCATAGGTGCGCATCATTTTTTCATGGAGGTACTCTGGGGAGAAGCTGGCGCTGCTGTTTGGTTCACATTGCCTCGTCGTGAGTTTGGGGGGTTTGTGTGCGTTGTGGCTCTGCAGGATGTGCACTTCTTTCTTCTTCACTTCAGAAAATTTCACATTTAAATTCATCTTTTTGGCTTATAAAGTCTTACATTGGTTTTTTCTATACTTTAAGCACTTTAAGTTGCTTTGTAATATTTTCTTTTACCTTTTCAATGTTCCTTTTTTGTTTACTTTTATGCCTTCCAATGCCAGGTTGATTCAACTTCTTGTTTATTTATGAAAAATCCTCAAAATAGTTATTTTAATAAAACCAATTTTAGTTGGCTGGGGGATATTTTACCAATCAGTCGTCCGTACTCTACTAACTAAACATCAGGGAGATACGACTTAGTGGTGAAACTGATGTAAAACAGCAAAGTTTCCTACAGTGATGAAAGTAGGACATTTAGGTAGAAGCATGGTGAGTTCCTCACCTCAAACACTTCCTTTTAAACAGAACTCGGCTCTTTAAACTGGTTTTATTTGCAGATGACACCAGTGTTACCAGTACTGATGAAGATAAATCATCACATAGATGACAAATTCGTGCTGTTCTATGTTTTCTATTGCTTCATTTTTGTCATTTTTAAGAATTTAAATCATTTTTGCTATTTTTCATTATTATTGTCTTTGTTTGGACCATAAAAATAAATTTGAATGTTTGAAATGATGAAATCAAATTTAAAAAATCAGTCAAAATTAACAACACAAGCCAAACGTGTATTTCCTTTAGGACGGTCCATCCTCTCTGACGCGGTGTGGTGGAGTGGCACGCTGTGCAGTGAGTATTCCACATCACGTTGTGTCCCTAGAAGATGATTGGTTTTAGCTAAATGTTGACGTGTCGGCTTGTTTTAGTGATTTTTGGTCAAATTGGGAATTTCCTGGCGTACAACTTGGCCCCGGCTGTGACAGTGACCCCTCTAGGAGCCCTTGGAGTTCTGTTTGGGTAAGTGTGTCACAACTGGGTGATTACTGTACGTCTCCAGCAGACTGGGAGATGGACTCCTGCAGTGGTGATGTTCCTCAGGCCTCGCCACACTGACACACTCAGTGCAGCTCTTCTCTGCTGCTCTGGTTTCTTTATTCACGGACTTCCTGTCCTGGTTGGACAGGACTCGGTCCCACACCTGTATTCATCCTAAGAGATGAGAGAGATTTTATTGTCAATTTCTTCACATGTGCTAGACATACAGAGAAGCTGAAATTAAGTTTCTCCTCATCATCAGAGCTTCAAGCTGGTCCATCTGATTCAGGAGACAGCTCCGATTCTCAAGTAAGAAAGTTGCAGCATAAAATCTCCAAGCAGCCCAACATTCAGACCAGAACGACATCACGTAAACAGCAAGGTCTTCAATCAGAACAACAAATGAAAAATCCAAAAATGACTGGTAACAAAACAGAGCAGCTGAAACAAGCTGCCACCAGGTGGTGCTGCTGTTCTCTGCTCTGGATCCGTGTGATTGCTATTGGTGTTGTGCTTTCTGTCCTGTTTTATTTAGGTTGAATACTTTCAAGTCACTGTGTGTTTTAGTAACATGTTTTTTTTGTGTGGTGCAGGGCAGTGCTGGCTTCTTGGATCCTGGAAGAGCATTTAAACATCCTGGGGAAGCTGGGCTGTGTGTTATGTTGCTGTGGCTCCATCATCCTGATCATTCATGCTCCTAGTGCCGTGGCTACTTCAAGGCTGGAGCTAGAGGAGAGGCTGTCAGACCCAGGTGATGAAGGGCATCCTTTAACTGTCTGTTAATCTGTCTCTAACAGTTCACTTCTCGTCCTGCAGTGTTTGTGATTTATATCCTCCTGGTGGTCCTGCTGCTCATCGCTCTGATCCTGTGGATCGCTCCAGCCCATGGAAAATCAAACATCATGGTGTATGTCACCATATGTTCCCTCCTGGGAAGCTTCACCGTTCCGAGCAGCAAAGGACTGGGCCTGGTGGCTCCAGATCTGTTTGGGGAGGGTCCAGAGAGCACCAGAGTCCTGGCTCTCTTCGTGGTCCTGTTGGGAACGCTGGCTGTCAGCATACTGATTCAGTTCTTCTTCATCAATAAGGCCTTGGAGTGTTTCAGTTCCAATATATTTGAAGCGATATACTATGTGGCGTTCACATCCACTGTGATTTTTGCTTCTGCTCTGCTCTTCAAGGAGTGGACAGCTGTCACTGTGACCAGCAGCCTGGCGATGCTTTGTGGTTTAACGACGGTGTGCGTTGGAGTCGTTTTACTACGTATTTCCCAGGAAGCTGTGGTTGTCTGGAAGCAGAAGGAAGCATGATGAGAAAAGATGATGTGTTTTCTGTAACACCGTACCACTGCCAGTCTAACCTGCTTTCAGACAGAAAAGTTCTAAGAACTGAGCTCTTAGAATTTAGTTCTTAAAAAAAATAAAATAAATTGAATTTATAACTCCCCTTCCCAGGGGAGCCTTTTCAGATTCCGTTCACACAGGAGTCAGGGAACCTTTGACAGAGACGATGTGACGAAACTGCCTGTGACAGACGTGTTGATTTAAGCGCCAGAGAAAGAAGAAAATAACACCGCTTGTTTTTATAATCCTGTTTAAATTTCTGTATTTGTTCCCTGCATTCATCGCAAGTCTAAAAATGGAAGAACTACATAGCTGCCAAAACCCAGAAAGTCTCCTATTTGGGATTACTTTGGCTTTAACCGTCCGTTACATGTTCTCTATCCGGCTGAAGCCCGCTAAGCTAACACCGCTATCAGCTGCTGCTGCTCCGTCACCAAATCGCTCAAACGGGCTTAAAACTGCGGCAGAGATTTATTTAATGGAAGTGACGTGTTCGCTGAAGGAGGCATTTTTCATTATTATTATAGTTTTTGTTTAATTTTGTATTTTCAGCTGAATCCGTACGACAGATAAAAACTGGACCGGTGTTCCGACTCGCCGAATTCCTACAGCAGCAGCACCGGTAGCTGACCATTAACACGTACGGTACCGGTCACCTGGGAAAAAGCCAGTCTCTATGTGTTTCCCTCCCCACCACCATGGTTGTTACTTTAATAAATGTATTTTCTGAATGTGGGCTGTTGACATCCAGTCTGTTAGAGTGGAGTAAATAAATCTCCTGCAGGAGGAGGAAAAAAAAAACTTTGCTCTCAGCTGGGAGGATTCTGTGTAACATTTAAAACTGCATTATTAAAAAAAAATTTTGTATTTATTAAAAATGTATTAAGTTTTGGCTTCAAATCATTGTTATTAAATAATAAATCAGCCTGGTTCCTGAAAAGGTTATAGGAACTACAAAAGATTCCTACAGTCAGAAAGGGGCTCATGTGACCAAAGCTACAACCATCGACTTTAAAGGTCATCAGGGTCGTTCTGAAAGAGGTCCATCAGTTATTCATCTACGGCAAGGGCCACACCCACTGGTGACGCCAAAGTGAGTGGAGTCTCTAGGAGCAGGAAGTAATCCGCTAGGGAACACACCTTGGAGCCTTGCTAGTTTTCTCTTCAGGAGTTAATGACATCATGTGGAGCAGGTCATGTGATTTGGACTCTTGTGGCAAGCCGTTTTAACATTTAATCAACAATTGGACCTCTCTGTAATTCCTATTTCATATATAGCAATAATTTAATTTATCCAAGTACTAATTGTATTCTAACTAGTCAAAATTTCAAATGAGGATATCAGCAGCAATGTTGTTACTAGTAAAAACTATAATTAAGGATATCCATAATTACAACTGCGCTAGTAGGAATGAAGTTTGAGACGTCTCAAAATTCTTAAAAACTTAAGGTGGCATTTATTAAGTAGACTGGATGTGTATTTCAGATATCTATAAATTATTGTTCCTAGTAGAAATTAACATTCCAGATATCCATAATAACATTCTGACTATCTAGAATTAGCATTTCAGATATCTGGAATGTAATTCTTCCTAGGACAAATGACGTCACATTTCCTATTCATGTGTATTGGGTTTGCAGCGCCTCCTATCTACAAATACATTACTCCTATCTTGAATGAACATTATGGATAGTAGAAAGTGAATTCTGACTAGGAGAAACTCTCATTTCAGATAGCTCTAATTCAGCTGTTACTAGTAAAAACTCTTAATTCAGACAGGTCAAATTAAAACTCTATTCCTTCTGTCTGTAATTGTATTTTGGATATCCAAACATACATTTACACTAGTACTATTTTTGTTGTAGACAGGCAGAACTACAATCTTCCCAGGAACAAATAACTTACTGCTATCTGTTGTGATATTGTTGATGTCTTATTTCATTCCTCCTATCCATAATGCTGTTTTAGAGGGCAGGAATTGTAATCCACAACATTGAGCGTCGCTCTATCTAAAATGACATCATTACTGCTGAATTAGAGCTGTCTAAAATGAGAGTTTCTCCTAGTAAGAATTCACTTTCTACTATCCATAATGTTCATTCCAGACAGGAGAAATGTAATTGTAGATAGGAGGCGCTGCAAACCCAATACACATGAATGGGAAATGTTGCGCCATTTGTCCTAGGAAGAATTACATTCCAGATATCTGACACGTTAATTCCAGATAGGAATAATGTTATTATGGATATCGGGAATGTTCATTTCTAGGGATGTATCGATATCGGAATATCGGATATCGGCTCCAAAAATATATCGGATTATATCGGACTTCATCAAAAATCTCCGATATCAGCAGTCTGTATTAAAGCAGGAATTGTAGTCGTCCTTTTAGTTAACCAACTATTATTTGTTTTCGGCTTGTTATTAAAGTTATGTTTATTTTGTTTGTACTGTTTTTTATGGTCACTAAGAGCAATGATCTCATTCTTTTGGGCAGTGGATGAAACTCTGAACACTCAAATTGAAGCAGTTGATAATTTTTTCTTATGTCTTTTTCTTATGTATTATATCAGATTGATATCGGTATCGGTCAATACTGAAGGCTGCAACATCGGTATCGTATCGGAAGTGAAAAAGTTGTATTGGGACATCCCTATTAATTTCTACTAGGAACAATAGATTTATAGATATCTGGAATACATATCCAGTCTACTTAATAAATGTTAAAACGGCCACCTTAAGTTTTTAAGAATTTTGAGACGTCTCAAACTTCATTCCTACTAGCGCAGTTGTAATAATGGATATCCTTAATTATAGTTTATACTAGTAACAACATTGCTGTTGATATCTTCATTTGAAATTTTGACTAGTAAGAATACAATTAGTACTTGGATAAATTAAATTATTGCTGTATGAAATAGGAATTACAGAGAGGTCCGATTGTTGATTAAATGTTAAAACGGCTTGCCATACCTTCCACTTATTAAATGTTAAAATAACAACCAAAACCTTTACAGTAGTAGTTTCTCCTAGTGCATTTGTTAAAACTTACAATGTTACTAGTAAAAATACAGTTTTGACTAGTAAAGATGGCTTTCTTACTAGCAAGAATTTAATTTTCACCATTAATAATGCTATTTGACAAAGAAGAATCAATTTATTGCCTCGCCTTCTTCCGCTTATCCGGGTCCGGGTCGCGGGGGCAGCATTCCAAGTCGGGCAGCCCAGGCCACCTTCTCCCCGGCCAAGTCCACCAGCTCCTCAGCTGGGACGCCCAGGCGTTCCCAGGCCAAACTGAAGATGTATTTCCTCCAGCTTGTCCTGGGTCGACCCGGGGGCCTCCTGCCGGCAGGACATGCCCAGAACACCTCCCGAGGGAGGCGTCCAGGAGGCATCCTTACCAGATGCCCGAACCACCTCAACTGGCTCCTTTCGATATGGAGGAGCAGCGACTCTACTCCGAGTCTCTCCCGGATGTCCGAGCTTCTTACCCTATCCCTAAGGCTGAGCCCGGCCACCCTGCGGAGAAAACTCATTTCAGCCGCTTGTCTCCGCGATCTCGTTCTTTCGGTCACTACCCAAAGCTCATGACCATAGGTGAGGATTGGGACGTAGACCGACCGGTAAATCGAGAGCCTTGCTTTCTGGCTCAGCTCTCTCTTTACCACAACAGACCGGTTCAGCGTCCGCATCACTGCAGACGCTGCCCCAATCCGCCTGTCGATCTCCCGCTCCCTCCTTCCCTCACTCGTGAACAAGACCCCGAGATACTTGAACTCCTCCACTTGAGGCAGGACCTCTCTCCCGACCCGGAGTTGGCAAGCCACCTTTTTCCGGTCGAGAACCATGGCCTCAGATTTGGAGGTGCTGATCCTCATCCCAGCCGCTTCACACTCGGCTGCGAACCTCCCCAGCAAGAGCTGTAGGTCAGAGCCTGATGAAACTAGGAGGACCACATCATCCGCAAAAAGCAGAGACGCGATTCTCCTGTCACCAAACTCCACCCCCTCCACACCACGGCTGCGCCTAGAAATCCTGTCCATAAAGGTTATGAACAGGACCGGAGACAAAGGGCAGCCCTGGCGGAGTCCAACCCTCACTGGGAACAGGTCCGACTTACTGCCGGCTATGCGGACCAGACTCACACTCCTCTGGTACAGGGACTGAATGGCCCTTAACAAAAGACCATCCACCCCGTACTCCTGGAGCGCCCCCCACAGGGTGCCCCTGGGGACACGGTCATAAGCCTTCTCCAAATCCACAAAACACATGTGGATTGGTTGGGCAAACTCCCATGACCCCTCCATCACCCTAGCGAGGGTAAAGAGCTGGTCCACAGTTCCACGACCAGGACGAAAACCACATTGCTCCTCTTCAATCCGAGATTCAACCATCGACCGGAACCTCTTCTCCAGTACCCTGGAGTAGACCTTTCCAGGGAGGCTGAGGAGTGTGATCCCCCTATAGTTGGAACACACCCTCTGGTCCCCCTTCTTAAAAATGGGAACCACCACCCCGGCTTGCCACTCCACAGGAACTGCCCCCGATGACCACGCAATGTTGCAGAGACGTGTCAGCCACGACAGACCTACAACATCCATCGCCTTGAGATACCCAGGTCGGATCTCATCCACCCCTGGGGCTCCGCCGCTGCGTAGTTGTTTGACTACCTCAGCGACTTCTGCCCCAGAGATTGGACAGTCCGTCCCCAGGTCTCCCAGCTCTGGTTCCTCCTCGGAATGCGCGTCGGTGGGATTGAGGAGCTCCTCAAAGTATTCCTTCCACCAGTATTACTTCAACGCTCACGTGGGCAATGACAGCGTGACCTGGAGGGGCGTGATTGGGAGGAACGGCCCGCCCAATCTGAATCCGAGTGGTGTTCTGTTATTGGACTTCTGTGCAAGTCGCAGTTTGGCCATAACGAACACCATGTTCGAACATAAGGATGCCCATCGGTACACCTGGTACCAGGGCAGCCTAGGTTACAGGTCGATGATTGACTTTATAGTTGTATCATCTGACCTGAGACCGTATGTTTTGGACACTCGGGTGAAGAGAGGAGCGGAGCTGTCAACTGATCACCACCTGGTGGTGAGCTGGATCAGATGGCAGGGGAAGATGCCACGCAGACCTGGTAGACCCAAACGTATAGTGAGGGTCTGCTGGGAACGCCTGGCAGAAGAGCCTGTCAAGATGGTCTTCAACTCCCACCTCCGGCAGAGCTTCGACCGCGTCCCGAGAGCAGTGGGGGACATTGAGACCGAATGGGCCTTGTTCCGCTCTGCGATTGTTGAGGCGGCTGTTGCTAGCTGTGGTCGCAAGGTAGCCGGTGCCAGTCGTGGCGGTAACCCCCGTACCCGCTGGTGGACACCAGAGGTTAGGGGAGCCGTCAGGCTGAAGAAGGAGGCCTACAGGGCGTGGCTGGTCTGTGGGTCTCCAGAGGCAGCAGACAGGTACCGGCGGGCCAAGCGAAGTGCAGCAGTGGCAGTTGCCGAGGCAAAATCTCGGGCGTGGGAGGAGTTTGGCGAGGCCATGGAAAAAGACTATCGGTCGGCTCCAAAGAGGTTCTGGCAAACCATCCGGCGCCTCAGGGGAGGAAGGCAGCAACTCGCTCACACTGTTTACAGTGCGGACGGGGAGCTGCTGACGTCAACTGGGGCTATAGTCGGACGGTGGAAGGAATCAATTTATTGATATATCAAATGTACTTCCTGATAGTCTGTGAGCATATTTTATGTTAAAATGGCCACCCAATGAAATGTCAACAGATATCCTGATAATCTTGTGGGATAGCTTAAAATACATTCTTGCTAGAAATAAATGTAATTACTGATATCTCAAAGTTTTTTTAACTAGTTCAAATATAAATTAAGGATATCCTAAAAACAATTGTTACTAGTATAATGTATGTTTGGATATCAAAATACAATTACAGACATCAAGAATCAGAGTTTTTACTAGTAACAGCTGAATTAGAGCTGTCTGAAATGAGAGTTTATCCTAGTCAGAATTCAGTTTCTACTATCCATAATGTTGAATTCAGATAGGAGTAATGTATTTGTAGATAGGAGGCGCTGCAAACCCAATACACATGAATGGGAAATGTGACGTCATTTGTCCTAGGAAAAATTACATTTCAGATATCTGAAATGTTAATTCTAGGTAGAATGTTATTATGAATATCTGGAATGTTAATTTCTACTAGGAACAATAAATTTATAGATATCTGGAATACACATCCAGTCTACTTAATAAATGTTAAAACGGCTTGCCACATTTGGGGTGTATTTTCTATGGGTCACGACTGTGACTTCTCGGACACACATTCAAAGTGTTATTTTTTTTTCTTTAAATTGTGACATATTGCCTAAAATGACATATATGTCATAATTACTTCAACTTGATGTCAAAAATGCAATTAAAACAGTTTTTGAATAAGTTTTACAAATTATTATTTAGCAAACGAGAAGGTGCTTGTGAATCATTTCGGACGGTAACTTAGTTGACATTTTAGGGATATCGAGTCATTTTTTATAAATAAATCACTATTTCCATAAGAAATAACTATAGTATTTGTAAAGATAAGATCATGAAGAACACAGAAGACTTTTAAAATTTCATTTCAATCAACAAGTTTGCAAGATAAATCTCATGGACTTAAAAACTCCCGAAATTATATATTGACCCACCTCCTGAAGTAACGAGTCGGTTGGTTTCACGTCCATCACAAATGCTGTTTTCCTTCTGAACACAGAAAAAAAAACAATCGTTAAGAGCAATAAACACGATTAAAATGTCATCTTTTAGCAATCTATTTAAATAAAAACGTCTAAAAACAACACGTACTAAGAAAACAGAGGGAATGTGGTATAGGAGGAATCATTTTTGGGGGGCACATTTCGATGTAACACCGGCGGAGTGCAGGTACAGCCCACCGGACACGTCTCTCTTGCTAAGCCGAAGTAGAGCCTCCCTTCGCGGCGGACCTCGAGCTCCGTGTTGGAGGGAACAGAGCAGGACATCTTTAGCTCATCTGGGTAAGTAAGTAGCAGCTTTGGGACCAAACAGCACACGTTTACTTAGTAAATATGTTAATATTAGCCACCGAGGTTAACGAGGGCCGCTATGGTTATGTGTAGTGGCTGAAATGGGGACGGTGTAGACACCGGGACAACAGGTTAGCTGCCTTCACGCGTTAACTCGTATTCCCTCAAAAGAAAGCCACTTCCTGGATTCCTAACTCATGAAACAAGTGAATTTACATAGCAGAGAACAGAGTTGCACAATGCTCCTGTTTTATCCGAGCCAACCGGTTAGTCTGAGCAGCAGTCGGTTAGCTGTGAGTCGGCCACTTTTACAGGGTTTCTGGGATAAGAGGGAGTCGGTACTAGATGTTTCTTAATGGATTCCTTCATCACATCAGATTCTGTGTTTCCAGCGTGTAATCTGTCCCGTGGAAGAGGTAGGTCCTTCCTGTAGGGGTGATAAAGGTGTCTCACAGCAGCTTTATTGTTTGTTTTGCTCTATTTCCAGGTATCTGGGCTGGACAGAGCTGCCTTCTTGATCAGCATCTTCCCTGTTTGGTTGTAAATGTGACTGACAACAGAAACACATCCAGTCCTGCTATGGGTCAAGATAGAGGGAGGTATGATTTCTACATCGGCCTGGCTCTGGCCATCAGCTCCAGCATCTTCATCGGAGGAAGCTTCATCCTGAAGAAGAAGGGTCTTCTGAGGCTGGCGAAGAGGGGCTCAATGAGGGCAGGTACTCTCAGGGGGGTTCGATCAGGGCAGGACTCTTAGGGTCCACTGGTCCAGTGATGGTTGGGTCGCAAGTCTGCCACTGTTATTTTGTGGGTCAGAAGACAAAATGTTTGTGAACCACTGATCTAAGGGGGATCGTAGGGTAGGTACTCTCAGAAGTACTATCATAACTAGCCAACACACTACCCTAGAAACCTACAGGTACACATTAAATTAAATACAAAAAGATTTGAAAGTTTTTATTTAAAAATGTTTTTATTTATTTTTTCGCACATAAACAGTGAACAAATTGTACATTCAATGTGGGAGTACATATCAGCTTATATTCATATCGTCTTGGTGTATTTTCCGTTCCTCTGTCATACCCACTTAGTAGCGTCTTATTTAAAAAAATAATAACAAAAACAATCCACCCCCAACCCCACACACACAAAGAATAGAAGAGTGAAAGAAAAAGAAATGATCGTAAGAAGAAAGAGGAGAGGGAGAGAGTGGGCCACTACTCTAATGAATTAGCATCAAGTACATCTTCATAATATTCTACAAAGGGTTGCCATACAATTTGAAATTTCTCATTTTGTACAACAGTTGTAATCTTTTTAAGCTGGAGAAAGGACATAGTCTCACTCACCCAGCGTGAGTGTTTAGGAGCTTGTGGAGATTTCCAGCTTAAAGTGATAATATGCAGTTTTGCTTGTTTTGGGCTCCCTCTGGTGTCCGTTTTAAATTACTGCATCAAACAAGTTACCAGATCGTTTCAGCTTCTAAACGCCAATATCTACCTGTTGAAATGTCTCCTCAGTCTTCATAGCTTTCTACAGGAGCGGTTATTTACTCTTTCAAAGAAATCAGCTGTGTTCAAGCAGGGAGAGATTGAAAAAAATCAGGAATCATGAGCTAAAAACACTCCAGCGCTAGCATAACAGCTAGCCACTTTGGGTTAGCCTAACCCTCGTGAGACACGGCGACGGAGATCTTGCAATCGTGGTATTCCGGATCTAATCACCAGATGGGGCTAAGTGACTTTTCATTAACTCTGTAAAGGGTCATATTAGCACAGACTGGCTCAAGGAAAAGATTTAAAAATATGAAAAAGTTGCATATTATCACTTTAAGAGAATCAGGCGGTGAGCAAGTAATGAGGGAAATGCTATCTGACGCTGACCCTTTGAGAGCCCTTTTGTTTGTATTACTCCATATGCTGCTGGAATTGGATCAGGATCTATTTTCCTTTTACAGATATGGGAGAAAGTGTCAAAGATTTCAGACCAAAATATGTATTAAATTTGGACAGGACCAAAACATATGTGCCAGCGATGCTGCAGCTTGTTTACATCGAATTCATGTGGGGTCCACATTGGGGTATACCTTGGCCAGTTTAGTCCTGGAAAAGTGTAGTCGATGAAGCACTTTGACTTGAACTAATCTATGTTTAACACAAATGGATGATGTATATATTTTATTGATGGCCCTTTGCCAAATTTCATCCGTTAAATTTAAGTTCAAGTCACCCTCCCACTGGGTTTTCAGAAGTAGAAGTGATGAACTATTAATGTTGTGGATAACTTTATACAACTGGGACACACCACCTGACCCAGGCTGGGGCTTTAATGTCAAACAATCGTCAAGAGGACTAGTTTCTGGTTTTAAAGGAAATGATGAGAATTGAGTACGGCCAAAGTCACAAACTTGGAGATGGCGAGAGAAGTGTGAATTTGGTTGCAAAACTTTGTAGTTAGGTGTTCAAAAGTGGCAAAACTGCCATCTGGAAATAAATTATCCACACATTTTATACCTCGTCTGGCCCAAGTTGATCATCAATCAATGATGGTTTAAATACAAGATCTGAAAGTTTTTACTCCCAGGTCTCTAAACTTCAAGTTGGTCAGAAATGTATTTTTTGTTTAAAGTATTTAGAGGTGAATCAGATTATCAGGTCACAACAGATCAGAATCCAAAATGCGGTGTCAGTCATTACATTCTAAATGAGTGTGTCTCTATCTTAACCCTTCACCTGGGAGGTCAACCACCTCGTAGAGCATGCTTTAGTCCCATCATCAAACTCAAACTTGCACTATGTTTAAATAAACGTTAAACCTTATTAACTGAATTTATTACCTTAAAATTAACATTGTTTTCACATTATTATTATTACGCAGTAAATAAAAATGGCTGAATTATTATTTTTTTATATATATATTTAAAAATGTTTTTGATGTGTAAATGAAGGGTTTAATAACTTTTACTTTTATAAGTTAAGAGGGAACCCTTTAAAATGAGCCTGATCCAATGGACTGCTGGGAGTTTGTTGGCTGTGCCGACAACACACCCTGCTCTAGATGGGCTTTGCCGGCAGCGAAAAAAACAAGAAGTCAAACCAGTTCACCGGACAAACCTGCTCATTCCTTCTCCACTGCCCAGACATGTGGGCTGTTCTGTGTGTTTAGGGCTGGGGTGTCCAAGCTTTTCAAGACAAGGGCCAAAATCAAATCCTGTAGGCCACAAAAATTATTTTTTAAATAAAAAAAAAACTCTTATTTTAGAGTGACGTTTCTTATTTGTACTGTTTTAAAGTACATTATAAATGATTACCTATTAGTTAACTTGTACAGTCCTCCATTTAACAGGAATATTTTAAAACAGTCTGATTTAAAGCGGCACTCCGGAGGATTTCATCAGGAGAGCAGTTTTTGAATCTAGCGTCCAAAGGCTCCTCCTCAAAACATCTCGACACGCGCGTCCGGTCACGTGTGCACGCGGCGCATATACTTCGGACATGAACTGGACAGCTCAATGTGTAGGGTTTAATCACTCACAGTTCACAATCTTACTCCAACAATACTACGAGGGTCTGAAGAGCCCTCTCTGTCCCTGCTGCTTCTGATATTAGCTCTGTTAGCACCGAGCTGCTGCTGGACTCTGAAGCTGAACTTGACTTGGCCCTGGATGAACTTTCTGACCAAAATAAACGCATAATCCTGTCAAGCCTTGTCATTCTGTGAGGTGAAAGGTTTAAAAATAAACCCGTCTTTAGCTGGAGAATGGGTAGGTTTTTAGTAGAAATGAGCCGTGAGTCCTCAGTGAACGGCTGAGACGGCAGAGAAACACACGGAGCGTCCTGTACGACAGCGCCCCCTACTGGTACAGGTTTGGTCGATGCGCGTGCATGTTGAGAGAATGCAGAAATTTGAATTTCATTGGCTGAACAATGTTGGCGGCAAGAAATAATGGAAAGGGGGCTCTAGGAGGAAGGAGGGTCTTCATCAGAATGACAGATGTTGTGGAACTCAACCCATAGATCATAGTTTAGACCTGAAATATCATTTAGAACATTTAGAAAACTTTGATATAGAGAAAAATGCTTCAGAGTGCCGCTTTAAAACAAGACTTAAAGCAGCTAGATGGATTATTTCAGCAGGAGAGCAGTTTTTGAATCCAACGTACACACAGCGCATTTCCTCCATGTCTGTAAGCTGGGCATAAACAGTGCAACTCCTCCTCAAACTGTAGGGTTTAATCACTCACAGTTCACAGACCATGTTCTCGCACTATACGAGACTCTGGCCCTGTCTCTGCTGTGCTTCTGATACGTAGCTCTGTAGCAGCGAGCTGATGCTGGACTGGACTCTGAAGCTGAACACAGAAATGACTCGGTCGTCAAGGAAGTTCTTGACCAAAATAAACGTGTATCCTTGGCTAGCCTTGCCATTCTGTGAGGAGAAATGTTTAAAAATAAAAATAAATCCCTCAGTAGTCGGGGAATGGGTAACTATTTAGTAGAAATGAGCTCTGACTGGATCCTCCATGACGGCAGACTGTAAAGTTTAGAGAAAGATAGAGGCTGTGTTCGAATTCAGGGGTAGGACGCTTATGAGGACGCATTTTGAGGCCGATGACGTCACAGCGCAGCGACGAGTGCTGTCCAAATTCGAAGGATACTCGTCCATGCGTCCTCAAATGCGTCCTCGCTCCACCCCAATTTCGAGGATGGGTCTGGTGTATCCTCGCTGGCCAAGGCTATCCCAGGATGCTTTGCGTGCCGGCCGTGGGATTCTACTTTTTTTTCTCTTCTCAACTTTATTGAATTTACAACACAGGACGCAGTTGGATTCTACTGGTTGAATTTTGCAGCAGTAGCAGAAAAAAACAGAGAGCAGTTCAGTTTTAAACGTCAGTTTTTCAAAAGATAATACAAAACTTGTGTTTAGGAATTTTTTGCTTATCTTTATATGAAGTTTAATAATAAAAATGTCCACAAAAGAGGTTGAATGTTTTATTTTTTACGTTATTAAAGACAAGAAATCAATGTAAGCTAGCTTGAATGTTTTAAATGAAAGTTTAGAAAAGAAGTCATCATAAAAGAGCTTAAATTGTTTCTTTAGATCCATTTTATCAGCTTTAGCCTGTCTGTCGGCACTGTCATGGTTGCTAAGCGACTGGACTGAGGGGCGGGGATAAGTATGAGGCTAGACCGTCTGAATTCAGAACCGTTTATTTCCGGTCTTAGCGGTCGAGCAAGGACCCAACCTAGGTAGACCAGCAAGTCCACGTCCTCAGAAGCATCCTACCCCTGGATTCGAACACAGCCAGAGTGTCTTGTACGAGAGCGCCCCCTACTGCTACAGGTTTGCTCGAAGCGCGTGCACATTGACAGACAGCCGACAATGCAGAAATTTGAATTTTATTGGCTGAAAAAAATTGCTGGCCAGAAATAATAAAAGGGGTCTATAGGCAGAGGTGCACACAAGTAGTCCGCGAGTCCGCATCAGAACCGGATTTCATTCATGCGTACCAGAACCGACTGCCCGAACGCGCCTTTGCGGACCAGCGCTTCCGCGGTCCCGATGGGAGACCCCTCGATCTGACGAGCTTCACATCCTGTTGCAGCGCAGAGACTGAGTACTCACATGAAGCTCTGAAGCTAGTGGACACACACAGCAGAACCTCCAACACACACACACACACACTCACAGCATCTCCATTACGCACAGCTCCTTTGACACGCGCTTTAACACATAGAACATAGAACCTGATTTTAAAGGCAGAGAGCTGATGATGTTTAAACTGTTTGAAATATAAATGTAACTCAGTCTTCTTCTCAATGTGTCAACCTTGAAAGGTTGAAAAAGAAAAGTTATAACCATTATTACTTCAGTGGTTTCCTATCAGACACTGTAGTCTAGTGGTTAGTGACACTGACTTCAGAGCAAGGGGGTCTGAGTTCGATCCCCAGCTCAGACCAACTTTTCATTATATGTTTAAATGTTACTGTTAATGGACAGAGCATGACCACATGCACAATTACTCTGTCAAAAATAAACAAAACGTCAGGAAAACACCTGGATCAGATAATTAAACAGAAAAACACCTGGATCAGATAATTAAACAGGAAAACACCTGGATCAGATAATTAAACAGAAAAACACCTGGATCAGATAAATGAACAGAAAAACACCTGGATCAGATAATTGAACAGAAAAACACCTGGATCAGATAATTAAACAGAAAAACACCTGGATCAGATAAATGAACAGAAAAACACCTGGATCAGATAAATGAACAGGAAAACACCTGGATCAGATAATTAAACAGGAAAACACCTGGATCAGATAAATGAACAGAAAAACACCTGGATCAGATAATTAAACAGAAAAACACCTGGATCAGATAATTAAACAGAAAAACACCTGGATCAGATAA
>SSNR01000621.1:79127-92023 GCA_006937965.1 Callopanchax toddi | reverse complement strand
GCACCTTCTGATGGAACGAGACACGCACCTTCTGATGGAACGGGACACGCACCTTCTGATGGAACGGGACACGCACCTTCAGATGGAACGGGACACGCACCTTCAGATGGAACGAGACACGCACCTTCTGATGGAACGGGACACGCACCTTCTGATGGAACGGGACACGCACCTTCTGATGGAACGGGACACGCACCTTCTGATGGAACGAGACACACACCTTCTGATGGAACGGGACACGCACCTTCTGATGGAACGAGACACACACCTTCTGATGGAACGGGACACACACCTTCTGATGGAACGAGACACACACCTTCTGATGGAACGGGACACGCACCTTCAGATGGAACGGGACACGCACCTTCAGATGGAACGAGACACACACCTTCCAGAAAGTTCAGCTTTTGTCTACTCAGCTGACAGAATATTTACCCAGAAGTCTTTGGGAGCACCAAGAAGTTTCTAGCTAATGTGAGACGGGTCTTTGTGTTGTTGGTCGGGGGAGGTTTTGACCTTTGAACTCTCTCATGGAGGACATTTTTGTCTCCTGCTGGGCTTTAGATGTTCTGGGTTCTAGTTGTAGAGTTTGTGTGGAACAGAACAGGTCATGATGTTTGTGAGAACTTTGCGCCTCCTCCATGTTGTCAGACAGGTTGTATTAGTCTGGCTCTGGGTGTGGCTGCTGGAGCTGAACTGGGCTCTATAATAATGTGTTTTTTCACATAGGAAGGAGGGACACAGACCAGGTTGGGTTGGACACATTTCGTCCTTTTAATAAATGACGTCTTTTCCAAACTGCATCTTGTATTTTCTCAGCTTCTCTTTGTCAGATGTGTTTGCTGATGAATCCTGTTTATGTTCACAGTGCTGTACTCTTGGTAGTTCCACAGGTTGTCCTGGTTAATAAAGCAGGGGTTCTATGTCTTTTTGTTGGAATGGCCATGACTGTGTTTCAGAGTGCATCTTATCATGTCTGGCTTTGTTGAAACGTCTTGTTTCTGTCTAAAATGTTGTCTAATTGTGTCGTCACCTCTTCCAGTGGGCGCTGGGGAAGCAGCCAACTTTGCAGCTTACGCATTTGCACCCGCAACTCTGGTCACTCCTCTGGGAGCTCTCAGTGTGCTCGTCAGGTATGAACCCATGGATTTATTTCACCTACTGACAAAATCCTAATGAACTAACAAATGAATCTAAAGAAGCTCAAGTTTCAGCCCAACATAACGTACACGTCGTCATCAGAGAGCAGAACGAGATGCTAACATTGTCCCTCAATAGTTGATTAACTCTATATAAAACATCAACACGTTGATGTCATTTCTGTCTGATAGGTGAGGCCTCCAGCTACGTTAACAATCAATAATCAAACCCAAGGGCTCAGTTCCATAAAATCACAACATTTAGTTTGAGTATTAAATCTAAATCCTGTCTAACTTCTCTGAACGCCATCACTGGTTTCATGTTCATAGGCTCTTCATGGGATAGGTGACCATATTTTAAGATCTCACATTCTGCCCTTTCTGAACTCTGAATCATTTCTTTTACATCTCAGTAACGGGTCAAAGCTCTGCATTGGTCAAACTGACCCTTACTTTAAGGTCAGCTGTTGTTCTTCCACCCCTCATTCAACTTCCTGAAGCTAAACTTTCCTTTCTAATGGGCGGGGCAGAGCTTCTCTAAGCCCCGCCCATCTCTCTTCTCCGCGTGTTCGCGAGACGTCAGTGGGTCTAAAGGGTCTCAGATGAAGGGAGACTTTTGTGCTCGTTGATCAACCATCTATGAATCATCTGCCGTGCTTTATTCGTAGCATCACCATGACTGTTAGCTAACGTTTGTGAGGATGAGCGCTCCGTGGTTTTTAAAGGGTGGGGGCGGGCTCAGGTAGCCAAAGGTGCTCTGATTGACTCTGTCCTCTAGAGAGGAGTGGTTTTTTTCCCTTCTTGACGTCAGCAGGGGAAAGATTTAGAAACCACCCGCTTTCGCATTAGCTCAAAACACATTTCCCTAAAATGAGAATCAGGAAGTGAAAACAGAAAATATTTTAACATTTTAGGGTCTCGGTCTTTGGGATTGACACAACTGTTAACAGATCTTTAGAAAGGGAATTTTGCAGAATATGGAACCTTTAAAAATGTTGTTTTGCAGCCTAAACCTGAAACTTTACGAAAGGTTAAAAAACAATCTGATAGAAGTTTTAAAAAAATAGTTTTAAGAAATTTTTAAAACGGACAAACATTTTTTAAAAAGTAAATAAAATACTCAAAACAACAGAAAACATCCAGAGGTGCCCAGGTCCAGTCCTTGAGAGCTGGAACTCCTTCTTCAACACACCTGAATCAAATGAACGGCTCGGTACAGGCCGCTGCAGAGCTGAATGATCTGCTGATGAGGGAATTCAGGTGTGTTTGAGCAGGGCTGCACCTAAAGTTTCCAGGAGAGCAGCTCTCGAGGACTGGACTTGGGCACGCCTGGGGCTCTCACTGGAATACTTGGAATTTTAAACTTTCAACCATCCCGTGTTGTAGAGGGTTGTTCTGGTACTTTTGCTTTTATTACTGAAATGTTTGTACCTTTTTAACACTTTAAAATCCTTGTCAGTTTTTCTTTAAATCGACATTTAAAGCACACACAAGTGGTCAGGGTTCACCTTCCACAGGTCACTCTCTACTCCTTCATTCATCTATTCATCTCATCTGCAAACATGCTGTTTTAAAACAGGTTCATTAAAATAACTTGAGCCCTGTGGAACACCACAGGTTATTCTAAGTTCAGATTTTCTAAATCCACACTGTGAAACCTATTTGTCAAATATCTTCTTAAGCAGCCATTTGTGATGCCTTTCATTGCATATTGTTCACATTTATGAGGAGTAATGAGTAATCAATTGTATAGAAGGCTTTATGTAAATCAATAAACACAGCATCATGTTTTTTAGCTACGAAATCCATCACAGCAATGTCCATACTGGTGATCACTTAGTCTCATTTCTCCTTTAAATGATCAGTCTGATAACAAGAAGTTTATCAAGTCTTTTAGAAAGTGGTGGTAACAGAGACACAGGTCATTAATCTGAGATGGTAGCTTATCAACATTGTTGCAGACGGCTAGACGGGGATAACTTGAGCCACTTTAGTTTTATCAGGAAACGCAGCGTAGAAAAAGTCAAGCTGACACAAAAACACTCCTCTGTTTGTTTCATTCTTATGGTTAGAGTGCCTGGACAGATTGTCCCAAAAAAATGTTTTTTGTTTTTGAAAATAAACATTTTTCTGTATATGTTACAAACCAAGATAAAGAAAAATGAATAAGTGATAAGTCACTTCAGAGTGGCCCCGATGAACCTTTTACGTTTGATTAACTTCAGTCAGCACTGCACATCACGTAGTTTCTGTATCTCATCCATATCTGTGACTGGTGTTGTTGCAGCGCTGTGCTGTCGTCCTACTTCCTGACGGAGCGGTTAAACCTGCACGGGAAGCTTGGCTGCCTGCTGAGCATCCTTGGCTCCACCACCATGGTGATTCACGCTCCGCAGGAGGAGGAGATTAGCAGCCTCAAAGACATGGCCAAGAAGCTGGTTGATCCAGGTGAACAGATTTTACCCACGCCTTCAGGAAGCTAGTTTCAGATTCAGTGACATCATGCTGTAAAGGGTTGTAATGAAGCACCATTTGATTTCTGTACATGGTTGTTACCAACGTCTGGGCAGAACCTTTGGAATTGATTTACTTAGTAAATGGTGACGTGTTGAAAACCTGCTGTCTTACTCACTGTAAGTTATTCCTATTGGAAGGAGCTGGACAGTTTTGAACCTTGAAAGTGTTTGAATTTGATTTTGACAAAGGTGTAGGAACCCTGTGTTTTTAAATAGGCATCCAATTAAATGTTAAATTAATTTTGTTTTTCTTGTAATTTTCTCAGGATTCTTTGTCTTCGCTACTCTCGTTGTCATTGTAGCCCTCATCTTCATATTTGTCATCAGCCCCCGCCACGGGCAGACCAACATCCTGGTGTACATCACCATCTGCTCGGTGATCGGGGCGCTCTCCGTTTCCTGCGTTAAAGGACTGGGAATAGCCATCAAGGAGGCCATCGCTGGGAAGAATGTGGTGAGGAACCCGCTGGCCTGGATCCTGCTGCTGGGTCTGGTGGGCTGCGTCAGCACACAGATCAATTACCTGAACAAGGCCCTGGACATCTTCAACACCTCGCTGGTGACGCCCATCTACTACGTGTTCTTCACCACGTCGGTGCTCACCTGCTCTGCCATCCTCTTCAAAGAGTGGGAGCACATGGGCTCGGACGACGTGATCGGGACGCTCAGCGGTTTCCTCACCATCATCGTGGGAATCTTCCTGCTGCACGCTTTCAAAGACGTTGGCGTCAGCTTGGCCTCTCTGGCAGTGTCCATGAGGAAGGAGGAGCGGGCGTGTCCGTTGGCCAATGGCATGTCCTCCCACAGCACCTATGAACTGCTGCAGGAGTCCACAGAGGACATGGAGGACAGGGACATGAACCTGCCCTTTGATAGCATCTCTAGGAGGAATGGAGCGATGACTTCCTCCCTGGATGTATAATAAAGCTCTTGATTGGACCATGGGTTATCAATGAGACAATCAGCTGGGTGGGCGGAGACCTGCAGATTGTATTTGGTTTAATTTGCCTTACTTTCCTCAGAATACGCTGTTCGGTTAAAGAACTTCATTCCATTCCTCTGTAAATACGGTTGTTTTAACAAATGTTTTGTTATACGTACTCGCTTTTTCACGCACTGATTTACTTTCTATGAATCTAAAGCTAATATATATATATATATTATGTATGAGGACCTGCTGACAATGACTTTAATAGAACATTCACTCTGATTAGACTTTTTTATGAGATGTGAAGCTGATTTATGAGGGCAAACCTGAAAGATTTTACATAAAAGAATCATAAAAAAGATTTCTTACATATTTATTGAATTAAATGATTTCAAACAAGGCACAGTGAATACTTGCTTCACAAGTTTTAGCATGCAACAGTAAAAAAACAAAAACCTTTAAAATAAGTTCACCTTTAAAACGGTCATCCTGAAGAGGCTTCTGTCCATTAGCTACGCATCACTGAGTGGGCGGAGTCTCTAGAGACGGGAAACATACTGATTGGAGCAACGCTCATTGCTAGCCAGATAAAGAGACACTGCTGCAGATTGTATTACTACTAGTATTTAAAACAACTCTTGATCTACACTGGTGTTAGAACCTGTCAGCTAACCTCGACAGTTCAGTTTATGAGGAGTAATGAGTTCAGCTGAAACAAGCCGTCATACTAAACTGTAGAGGTTAGCTAACAGGCTCTAAAGCATCAGTATTTTAAATACCTGAATATTAGCTAGTTTGTCAGGGATCTGCAGCAGCGTCTCTCCTGATCTGATTAGCCGTGAGTATAAAACTGTTTATATAGACTCCGCCCACTGGGTGATGTCACCAGTGGGCGTGGTCCCTCCTGTAGTGAAGGCTACTTCAAGATGACCCTTTAATATTCAACCACTGCAAACCGTTAAATACTCGTCTCATAAAACTAAATTTGTTATCTGCAAGTATAAAAGAACAGTTCATCCAAAAAGGGCAGAGACTATTCTTTTCTCATAAGGCACAAGTGAATAAAAAAAGAACAACAGCAGTAATTACTGGTCCGTTGAACTATCAACCTCCGAGGAGGAGGAGGAAGTGTGGTAATGCTGATGGCGTCGTTCTGGTCCCAGTGGGAACGCGCTGAGCAGCCTCTCAGCTGCTGGCGAGCGACTGGTGAATCGGAGGCTGGAAGCATCGGACGTGCTCCACTGGCATGTTCTCTCCATCTCCTGACTTCATGTACTTGTTCAAGATGGCAAAGATCTCGTTGTTGAGGACTTGGAACTTACGGATTCGCTCCACCATTTTCTTTAAAGGCTGAAGGGAAACCACAGACATGGATGCGCTCAGTGATGCAATAAAAAAAACTCAATTTAACAGCGATGCTAACAGTTTACATTCCTCTGCTCGGACTTACCACACTCTTGATGATTTCATCCTTGCCATCATGCTTCTGCACCTTGAGGAGGTGGTAGCTGAAGTCCAGGATGTCAAAGCGTCGCTGTTGTCCCAGGAGGGCGATGATCATGCAGCCCGCCCAGTGGAGGCCGTCACCGAAGCACTGCCTGTAGAACAGAAAGGGGACGCGTCAGGAAACACACCGAGCTCGTGCCTCGGCTGTGTAGAGGCGCGAGCTGCAGCACTCACTCCACTGTGAACTCGTGGGTTCCCACAGGGATGCAGTACACAAACTGCATGGCGCTCCAGAGGCGGTGGAACTCCACGCACTCGTCTACGTGCATCACGCCGTTACTAGGCAACGGCCCACGCCAGATCAGGTCGTCTAGGAAACCTCGCACGCGCGCAAGGATGACCTCGAACATGGACAGGCCACAGCACAGCCTCTCTTTGGTCAGCAGGTCGCCTTCACGGGCGATGGCGATTTGCTAAAGAGAAGAGAAGCAGGAAACCCAACTCACTGGTTAATCTCACAACCAGAACCGTTTAAACTCAAAGCTTCCAGCTCACGGTACCTGTGGGGTTCCAAGGCGCTCTATAAGAGGAACCATGTGCAGTGCCGTGTATTTGGCCTCCAGGCGCTTCATTTTGGCGTCCAGGCGTTCCCCCTCTACAGAACCAGGAAACGACAAGGATTACAAGAATTTACTGAATTTTTGTACTTTGTTCCCCGTTTACTTTGTATTGAAATACTTTGAACATCAAATAAAGATCTGCGGGGGGGGGGGGGGGGGGGGGGCGGGGGGGGGGGATCACAATTATTTAACTAATTTATTTTAAACCAGGTGACAATGGATACTGGTTATTGTTTTTAAGTGTAGGGTTTATATTATGGTATGGTCCTCTTCTCCACCTCCAGCCCCCCCACCCCCCACCCCCCCCTACATCTGAAAATCTAAATGTTGTCCGTCACTACTGCTTACCTTTAACGTGGACTCTGGGAAGGATGTTCTGGAACGGTGCAGCATGCAGCAAATCACAAACTTCCTCCTGTGACTGGAAGGAGCAGACACAGGGTTAAACAGCTGCTATGACCTAAGCAGCAGAGTGGTGGCGCTGCGACCCGTCCCGTCCCGTACCAGGCTCTGCTCACTCAGCAGGCAGAACAGGATGGCGTTGCCCACCTCCCTCAGGTTCTGGAAGCACACCGTCTTGAGCTCAGCATACTCAATGATGTCCTTCAGCTGGTGGTGGAAGAACTCCAGGATACCTGACCCAAATACACCACTCAGAAACATGCTCACTCACTTAGCACATGATTTTATCCAAAGAGACTTAACTAACATTAAAGGAACCCTTTCTACTCAGAGTCTGGCGTCAGGTCAGTTCAGTATCAGAGGAGGATTCTAATCAGCTGTTTGGTTTGAATTAAAACCAGGATCAACAATGAGATGACCCTAAAAACAGAAAGGGTTTAACAGGTGGAGGATACAGAATATTTATCCCCCCTCATCTTTAACTGACAGCTTTTCAGTAGTTTAGCATCTGACTAGAGTCAGTGTCCCTACTGGTAGCATGAGGAGATACCAGGACCCTACAGAGGTCACACAGACGGTCCACCTCCACCAGGATGGATCAGAACGTTCCATCACCAGAAGGTCTGCTGTGTCCGTCAGCTCAGTCTGAAGAACATGGAGGAGATTCAGGAAGTGACTGTAGGAGAGCTGAACAGGTCTCAACCCATCAGCAGGACCTCCATCTGCTCCTTTGTTCAGGAGGACCAGGATGAGAACTACCAGTCCTACAAAGTGACCTTCAGAGGACCACCGGTGTGAATGTGTCTGACCGAAACAGACTTCTAGAGGGGGGCCCCTGAGGGCCCCACATCATCTAGTGGACCCTGTGCTCACTGTTCAGAACCATGGAGCTTCACTGGGATTTACCAGAACCAGCAGGTCCAGCTCTGGAGGTCTGAGCTCTAACAGAGGAGAGCAGGTCGACTCTGAGCTGATGAGACGGACGTTAAAGGGTCTGGAGGACATTAAAGGGTCTGGAGGACGTTAAAGGGTCTGGAGGACGTTAAAGGGTCTGGAGGACATTAAAGGGTCTGGAGGACGTTCAAGGGTCTGGAGGACGTTAAAGGGTCTGGAGGACATTAAAGGGTCTGGAGGACGTTAAAGGGTCTGGAGGACGTTAAAGGGTCTGGAGGACGTTAAAGGGTCTGGAGGACGTTAAAGGGTCTGGAGGACGTTAAAGGGTCTGGAGGACGTTAAAGGGTCTGGAGGACGTTCTGCTGGTCTGAGGAGGCAGATCCATGGAGGAACACAGACCTGTACAGGATAAGTGATGGAACCCTGACTGGTATCAGGTATCAGGATGAAACCATTAGACCAGGGGCACTCGATAGGAGGTCAGAGGGACCTGGTGGTGATCAGAGGGACCTGGTGGTGATCAGAGGGACCTGGTGGTGGTCAGAGGGACCTGGTGGTGGTCAGAGGGACCTGGTGGTGATCAGAGGGACCTGGTGGTGATCAGAGGGACCTGGTGGTGGTCAGAGGGACCTGGTGGTGGTCAGAGGGACCTGGTGGTGATCAGAGGGACCTGGTGGTGATCAGAGGGACCTGGTGGTGATCAGAGGGACCTGGTGGTGATCAGAGGGACCTGGTGGTGCCCCAGGGCAGCTGAGGCTACAATGTAGCTGATCACCACTAGTGTGTGAATGTGTGAGTGAATGGGTGAATGACTGATGTGTTGTACAGCGCTTTGGGGAGTGTAGAAGATCTATAGAAATACAGGAAATGAAACATTTCTCACTAATGAACCGGTGTGGCGGCCGCTGTCCGTCTCACGCTGCAGTGAGTTTTGTGCACCACTGAGTACCCCTGTCTTAGACACATTGTTAGACCTTCACTGATGCAGTGGGTTATGGTTCCTCCTGGTCCATGATGATACCTGACCTCATGTAGCATGAGTCTTCAGGCAGTTCCTGGAGGATTTAGGTCCATCAGGTCCTCCATGTGGACCTCAGACTGTCCAGGAGCTTGATGAGGTCCTGGTCAGGATCTGGGAGGAGATACTCCAGGACACCATCCATCATGTCACCAGGAGCCCTGACATTGTCAGGATGCTACCAGCAGGTGGAGCCATGCAAACTACTGAGAACCTTTTAGAGCTGCTGCTGTGACCCTTTAGCTACCTGGACTAACCTGATGCTTCAGGTTATCAGGTTACATTTACTGGTGACTTCAGATGAAGCCTCTGAAGATGATCATCTTCGTCAGAGGATGAAGCTTCTTTTAGTTCCCAACATGTTACCTATTCACCAGGAAGGAGTTGTGTTTTTACAGTTGAGACCTGATGTGTTCCTGTAACTGTTGATGTGGTTTCAGTCACACTCCATCAGGACAAACCCCCACAGGCCACACCTCCACCTACCAGGAGAGCCGTACTCGTGACGTGGAAGTCTGCAGATTTTAGGCATCACCTCCATCAGAGTCTTTACATACTGCAGGATGGTGCCCTGAAGCTGAACACACACACACACACACACACACACACACACACACGTTTTCATATTGATTTAACTCTCCACACCGTTACTGCTCTCATCCTACTCACCAGGCTCTTGACGACCTTCAGCAGCTCCTCCATCACCACGGCGATGCCCTGGTAGCCCAGCAGTCTGCACATGACTTTAATGTGTGGGGGCCCCAAAAAGTTCCTGTAGGAGCCAAACGTGCTGCTGTATGCCAGGTTCAGCGTCTAGACGGGCGACAGGAAGGAGGAGGAGCCTTAAAACGATGTTTCCTCCTCGTGGCGAAGGAGGTTTATTACAATCAGGGGCCTCACTTAGAAAACTTTGTATAGAATCCTTATTAAAAGTGTACTGAAGCTCAGCAAAAAGTTAGACTTACACAAAGTCATTATCAGACCTATCAAACTGCACACTGGACATCATTCTGATTTATACATTCCTACAACTGTTCTCAGCTGACCCCTCCTCCTACACACCCACACTCTGACATATATGGTCAATGAAAAAACCTCAGGATTATTGACATGGACAGTAGCTGGTCAATGTCAGGCATTTCACAGTAAATCAAGACAACAGAAAGGTCTAGAAAACATCATTTCACATGGTGACGCATCACAAATCCACTGAAGGTCTCCGAGTGTCAGAGAGCTGCAGGTGAGCGCCGTCAGTGGGACAGAGATAGTCCAGATCTAAGGGGATCAGGAAATGTCCTGTTGTTCATCCCATCAGACTGATATCAGCCCACCTGAACCAGGAGGTTCTGGTGGGTCGGTGGATCCAACACCAGGTCCAGTTCAGCTCATACAGCGGAGCAAAAAGCTTCTTATTCAGCCACCAACTGTTAAGTTCTCCCAGTGAAAAAGATGAGAGGTGTGTGGTTTTCATCAGAGGTAAACTCCACTAAACGAGGAGAAAAGTCCAGGAAATCACATCGTCTGGTTTTGAAAGGTTTGATTTGTTCGAAAACAAAAGTTCATCTCAGTACTTTGTTATCGACCCTCTGCGAGTGAGACAGAGGTCAAACGTTTCCTCCAAGTCGTCACCAGGTTCTCACATTTCAGTCCAGATCCTGGTCCTGGTGCTGGTGGACAATTTAATATCAGATCACTAGAACAATCAACCAATCAGATCCAGGGAACCTGACTGTGGTTTTTGTTTGGCCAATCGGCTGCAGAGGGCAGTCACATAAAGCCCACCTGGAGCTGGTTGACTGACTGACACTCCTCTGTTCAGACTGAGAGACTGAGATCTCATTTCCAAATGACAACAATTCTTTTAAAAAAGCAGATGACGATTGTAACGCATTTGATCAGGGACATAGTCTGCATGAAAACAAGCGCTCCTCTTTCTCCCTCAAATGACAAAGTTCTAAATTGTTTTTATTGTTAAAATGATTCAAAGGTTGAGAAGACTTTTATTGTTTTTATGTTCAGTGTCGGCTGTGACGAAGTTGATGTGCAGGTAATAAGTGTAATAAATATTTAGATTGGAAAAAATGGTGATTCTCATTTGATCCAGAATGGTGCAGCCCTATCTGAGCTATTCATTTTCTTTATTGCAGCCAGTCCTGCAAGCCAAACTGAACGTTGAGTCTATTCTTGAAAAGTTGGGACACTCCTGCACACCTCGGTCTCGAGCTGCAACAGCAAGTCAATAATAAACAGAACGTTCCCTGTGTGACCTACAGATAGGTGCAAAATGAAGGGGATGTTTTATGTATTCATCAGAAACAAGAGATTTCATCTCCCTCTCTCCGGCTGCTGTTGCTCTAATCCGGTAACGCTCCCTCTAGTGTGGCAGCATCTGAGATAAAGACCAGCTGATCCCTGCTTCTGCCTCACACAGCAGCGCTGAGCGGCTCTCAACTCTGAGAACGGAATAGATGTCTGAATATCAGCAGCACCACATAATCTGAGCCAACAGCTCAGGACTGGTATGGTCATCGCTGGCTGGCTGCGTTTTCCCGGTAAGTCTATCGATGCTCTGAAAGGATGCTTGTCTTGATGAATTTGTTACTATAGAAACCACTTTGTTTCATTACCATCACCAGTGCTCAAAATGTGGATGCAAATTGTGAACATTGTGAAAAAACTGAGAAGAAAAATCAGGAATGAATGAGCTCAACGGACTTGAATTCCTACTTTGAACCTAAATTAAAGAGTCCTGTGTGAAAAACCAAACCAAACCAAGGTTTAAACAGGAAAACCTAAGGATGTAAATGAACAGAACTGAACTATAAACGATTAAATCACCTTCAATATCTAGTTTAGTTTAGGTAAGAAACACTTCTGTATCCTCCAGGAGAAAACAGAGAACCTGAGTTCTAACAAGAACCCATCTGGAGGGTCTGATTACCGGGTTCAGGTCATCATCAGTCCCCTAACAGGTGACTCTCAGCACAGATAAGCCTCTTCACCATCTATCCTGCATTATATAATTTGCTGAACATCTGCACACATGCTCATCGTTCTCCCAGCATTTTACAGATAATCCTTCAAACAATGCTTTTTAATCTCTTGTCTTATTTTTCCTATTTATGACATTTTATTAAAGCTCCAGGGGTGGGGGAAAAAGTGAGTTTAAGGTTTAAAACTTGCAATGTGCTCATGATGAGGCGGGATCACTGATTATAAACCTCCTCTATCAGATATCAGACACAAATGATATCAATAAGTTGACATTTTGTATAAAGATATTAAACTATTGAAAGATAAACATCAGCATATCTCGTTCTTCTCTCTGATAATGACCTATATGTTAGGTTGGATAGAAAGTTGAGGAAAAATAATTAAAAACTAATACAGATCAAATAATTTAAATATAATAAAGAACAATTAGAATAATGAATAAACGTTCCAACAACAAACAAACTTTTTATTGGATCCAGATGTTTAATGTCCAGATAAAAACAATGAAATGATGAAACCAGCTAACAGACACCTGCTAACAGACACCTGCTAACAGACACCAGCTAACAGACACCAGCTAACAGACACCAGCTAACAGGCACCTGCTAACAGGCACCTGCTAACAGACACCTGCTAACAGACACCTGCTAACAGACACCAGCTAACAGGCACCAGCTAACAGGCACCAGCTAACAGACACCTGCTAACAGACACCAGCTAACAGACACCAGCTAACAGACACCTGCTAACAGACACCTGCTAACAGACACCAGCTAACAGGCACCAGCTAACAGACACCAGCTAACAGACACCTGCTAACAGGCACCTGCTAACAGACACCAGCTAACAGACACCAGCTAACAGACACCAGCTAACAGACACCTGCTAACAGACACCTGCTAACAGACACCTGCTAACAGACACCTGCTAACAGACACC
>SSNR01000621.1:36213-57790 GCA_006937965.1 Callopanchax toddi | reverse complement strand
AAAGTCCTAACTAGGTTAACTAAATTAACTAACTTCCCTAGTCATTAAAACATATGCTACGGTCCGTTAAAACTCACAATTAAACTATCTTTAACATCCTCAACATGTTTAAGAATATTAATTGTGTTTACATCAAACTTTCAAACTGTCTTATCTGTCTGTGTTCTTAGGTTTTTCAAATTAAATGGTTGTTCAATCCTTATCTGGTCTCAGTTCACGTTATTAATAAGGTATTTCAATTCACTGTACTCTTTCAAAGAACCTAGATAATTCCTGTAAACACTGAATATAAGTGATAGTATTGGAGATATTTTCTCCATATAAAACTTCCAAAACTTAGTGAATTTACAGAGGGTGTAGTTAAAATAACTAAATAGTTATTTCAAAACGCTACAGCCATATTCCTCAGAGTTAGATAAGTGGGCAAAAACTATTTGTAAGCAGCCCAGCCGTTTTCCTAATCCAGCAGTACTCTTTTTGCTTTAGCTTAGCTCAAACACTGCAAGTGAATGGTACCAGATAGCATTGCCAGAAAAAACGTCCATAAAACTCACTAAATGGTGATAATACTTCGGCCTAGTGACCTCAGTAAACATATCGACTGCAAGGGAAAATAAAAACACGAAGGAATTACATGTACTATTTTTAACTCAGGACTACTTTTATGACAAAGAGCAGCTGTAACCCTCCGCTGAATGGCGCAGCTCCGGTGAACAGCGCAAGGACATGACGCACGGTTTGTGTTTACGGAAGTAGGTGTCTTTGGGGCCGTGCGTCATGTCCTTGCGCTGTTCACCGGAGCTTTTTAAAATAAAAATACTGCATTTTTTGTGGCCCCAAAGAATTTCATCTTAACAAATTTGTCCCTTGAAGATTGGACATCCCTGATCTATGTGGGAACAAAAACTACATCAACATATCAATTAAAATATTTTAAAAAGTAAATCAAAATTTGTATTGGAGATATGTTTTAAACTATAGATTTTTATGTTCTAAACATTTCATTTCAGTGCAGCTTTATAAAGACTTGAAGGTGAAAAACTATCTGGATGTTTTTACAGCGCTGCGGTTCCTGACCTCTGGATGACGTTCTTCTTCTTTTTGATGGCCTGCCTCAGCGGGTCACGCAGCGTCACCTGGGCAAAGTCCTGCAGAGCTGAGTAGATGGTGTGACGGATGGCGTGGTTGAACACACTCTCCATGCGTCCCATCAGCACCTGCAGTCCCTTTATCATAGCCATCACCTGCCAAAGCCATAACGTGTCAGGAAGACCAGGAGTCTGAAACTATATTCACAAAACGTCATGCTGCGACTGACCTCTACGAGGGCAAACTTCTCCTCACTGGTGTAGTTGTAGCGAGTGGCCCTCTCATACTCCTCAGCATTATCAGGACACTCCTTGTTGGAGTACTTGTCCGTCGGATGAACCAGTTTCCAGGAGTACTGTAAGAGAAAACGCACGATTAAGAAGCGCCTTCTTAAAGCAAATCAAAATCTATGGCGTGGTACCAGGGCCAAAATTAAGATGATTGCACCCCCTGCTTGTCCTGCTACGTCCTTGTAGAATGTTTTCTAGCATTCATAGGCTGTACACCCACTGGACTTCCTACTCCCTCTGCTAGTAGCGATAAGTAATCTGTGAATGGATGAATATAATTAGTTTCTTCTGAGTGGACTTTGTGCTTCCTCACCACTTCCATGACATGAGCGCTCCACTGAGAGAGCAGCTGCATGCCCTGCAGGGCCAGGTCAAACAGCTTCCTGTACTCCGAATCCGTCTTCTGGGCCTCCTGACGTCCTGATCCAGTCACCACCTACAGAAACACGAGTCAACACTTCACACACTTTACCAACAAAGTCTCCTGTGCAAAAACTGACCAGGATAGACAAAATACTGAGCTGTGAAAGTGAAGCAAACTGGGTCAATACAGAAACGTTTTAGTTCTGATCCACCAGACAGATTCACTTTAAATAATGACCCTTAAAGTGCACCAGGGTAAGACATCTGCTGGAAAGCTTCTTACATAACATTAAACGTCCTTCATCTCCTAAATATACTGAGAACAGATAAACACTACAACTGTTAGTTTATTTAAAGGGATATTTGGATCATCCTAAAGCATCGTCTATTAGTACAGTATGGACCACACGCACGTAGTCCTCTGACTGGAGCGATACTCATGGCTAGTCGGATCAGGAGAGACAAACCGGCAGCTGATTTTCAGCCGTCTGAAAGCTGAGCAGAGAGTCGGGAGGTCAGACCCAAACAGATGTTTAAGTCGAGAGTAAAGACGAAAAACGTCCGAGTGCGTTTTACAGCTCAGCCATTGATGGAGTTCATACCAACCTCACTGTTACTGTAGCGAGCGAGCTCAGAGATGAAGCGCATGTGATCCTCTCTGATCTGAATCATCTGCTCACAGATGTTGTACTGAGGGCTGCTGGATATAGATGTGCAAGTCCACCTGAAGGAGAGAGGAGGCAGAACTAAAAAATCAACATGCTCAAGACAATCACACTAAAATAAAAGAACTTCTAAACCAGGGGAGGGGAACCTCCGGACCTCAGACCTTTTAAAGAAATGAAGATAATACAAAGTCAGTGGGGAAACCAGTGGTGTTCCTGTGATGAAACTGACAGTCCTTCCTCTTTGTGAGCCATGATCAGTCAGTGAACCCAGCATAAGAGGTCAAAGGTCACCATGAGATCCACCAGAAGACTGGCAGGTGTTGATCATGGGGTGGGAGGTAAAACCAGATAAATGGATGCAGAATGAGACGTTTTTCATGAGAAATGGACCAGCGAGCATCTTTTAGTCAAAGTAGAACAGAAACAGGTGTTTAGTTAGCCTGGAGGCACTGGGTGTGGTGGAGGAGTCCGCTTGGGTTCCAGGAGTTCCCCCTGACCTGGAGGAGCTGAGAGACCAGGACTGATAAAGTCAGTGTCTGAGTTTGGATGAATAATCAGAGTTTATCAGAGCAGAGAGACGTTGTGAGAGCAGCTGAGATGAGAGGATTCAGAGAGATTCTGAAGGAACTGAACACGACTCACGTTGTTTCAGGAGGAACTCAATTCAATCGCTCTTTAAAGGTTTAAAAGGCAGAAAGAAAACAACCAGCTGAAGCTCAGAAAGATTCACTGAATGAAAACATCCACTTTCATCAGGTTATAACTGCAGCACCATGTGATTCAGGGGTGTCCAAAGTGTGGCCCAGGCCAGGGGCCTTTTAAGGCCTCTGAAGGGATTCTATGTGGCCCTTAAATGAGTCCCCCAGCAGAGTGCAACACAAACTAAAACCTTTAGAAAATGTTAAATTCACAATATTAGAGTTTAAGATCAGATTACTAGAAAACAATCAACCAATCAGATCCCGTGAAACCCTTTATGTCTCATATCTACAGATTTACTGATGCTGTACTTTAAAAAACTAAGTTTGCTGTTATTATTCTAACTTGATATCTTGAATGTGTTGTTGAAACGGTCAGTTAATTCTGCGTTCTTCAAATGAAATTGAAATGAATGAAATGTGTCCAGTGAGGACACTTCAGAGGACTTTCTGAATAACGCCGTGTCCCCTGAGAAACAAGAGCTTCCTGTAACATTTGACTGTTTGGGTCGGGACTAAAACATCATCATAGTTTTTCTCTGACTCTGTCCTAAAACATCCAGAGAGCAAATCTAATGAATGTTGTGTTAATTAAATACTGTCCGATGTACAGAGAGACCAATGAATACATCTGATATCAACAGGTCCTCAGAACAGCTGGACCGCACAGTAAAACATTAGTTTAATTATTCTAAAGTAGTGAGGGGAACCTTCCTTTTAGTATTTGATTGACATTGTTTTACTGATGTTCAGGATCCAAATGTAGTTTTAATATTTTAGGGTGAAAATCATAAACGTTGTTAAGAGATCGGTTTTACCCACAAAGCAGAGAAGGTCCCCCACTCCTGACCTACAGCAGTGGTTCCCAACCTTTTTTCCAAGGGACCCCTATTTTACCTGTCAATTTTTTGGGCGACAGGTTGAATCAGCCTTCATATCAAATTATTTCTCTCCTTTAGTTCTACTCATCACACTAGGACCTTTGACTCATCCTAATAAACCCCAAAATGTCTAAAGCTGGACTTTTTCTGACAGACTATTAGTGTCATTTGCAAAACCTAATGTTTTTCAGAATGCTCAACAACTGTTCTTAATCTCAATAAAATTTACCAGGTTAAATAAAATAGAATAAAACAAGGATTTCAGTATTAATATCATGTATTTCTGTATGTTGACCATATTCTAACATTGCAATATCCTTCGTTACAACTTAAAACGTTAGTTTATAAAGTTGTTAGCTCTTTTTAGGTCTATCTGTCCCTGTCTGCTTCTGACTTCGATGACACGCGCACTTTCGCGCGCGCGAGCTGGCGAGGGGGGAGGAAGGGGGGTCAGGTCTGCAGCACTGAAACTCTGACACACAGAGAGGAGAGGGTGTCTGCGACTCAACTTTGCTGCGTTTTTGCAGCTTTTAGGAGGACAGACGCCCGAGGAGGCATGACGGATCATTTATTTATTTATTAGAAACGTCCTGATCGTCGGTATAATCACGGAGTGGGTCAGGTTTAGCGGCGAGGAGACCAGAAGATCTCCCAGTTGCAATGCTGTTGAAAGTTTACTGGATGTAGGACAGTCCAGGCGTCTCTGCTGAAAACTTTAGTTTATCCGACAGGGAGGAGGGCTCTCTGCAGCAGCTGCATGCGCCGTTAGACCGGTGTGTTACGTAAGATTCGCACATGCGCAGTACCGATCGGGTTTCCGGTACAGGTCACGTTATTTTTCATTTTTTTAGTGACTCAAGAATTATTACAAAATTGTAAAGACTTCGCTATGTTACACAAACATGAAATAAATGCATGACATCTAATATTAAGGTCCGAATAAATGAATTTTGGTAAACTTAAAAAAAATATATAATAAATACATTTTTAACCCCTCAAGGTGGAGAGGTCCTGGCGACCCCCTGAGAGGCTTTGGCGACCCCTAGTGGATGTCGCGACCCCCAGGTTGGGAATCACTGACCTACAGGATAGTTCTGATGAATCCAGTCTCTTCACAGTGCTGAGACAAAGTCCCTCCTCGATTTCCTCTTGTTAGTCACACTTAAATGTTTCAGATCAAACTCAGTGAAATATCATGGAGAACACAAGAAAGCACAAAGGGCAGCTTCTAAATGAAGGCGTTCGTTATTAGGGGAAATTGGTCGGCTCGGGTCCAAAGTGAGAACTGTATCGGACCACGTGAAGTTCTCCCACCTGGATTTGTTCTCCTCAAAGTGAGCGCTGGTCTTGATGTAGCGGGACAACTCGATCTGCATGTCACCAAACAGCGGGACCACCTGGAGTTGCTGCAAATAAACCAAAAACACACAGTTGATAATAAATTCACTTTGAAATGTTAAAAAACATAAAAGAAACCCTGGTTTTGATAAACAAGTCACAACAAATGAGAACTGGTTTACTTTATGGAAAATGAGGCCGAAAAATCATTTAACACATAATATTTTTAATAAAAAAACACCAAAGACGTATCAGATGTGTTTGGCTGACAGGAATAACGTCTAGACCATAACCCAACACCTACAGGTGATCACAGGCTCTTACATCTTCACTCAAACCTAATTCCAGTTTTTTCAAGGTGAATGTTTCCATTAGTGATGGTTTACACATGAACAGTTCATATTTCACTTCCTAAACCACTAAAACCAGTTTTAGTTCCAGTTTAATCAGAGATGCAGTGACTGGTTCTGAGGATCTGTGATTTTGAAAAGAAACCATTGTAGTCAATTAGTTGTCCCACGAGGACCGCCACGTCGCGGACCAGCGCACGGCGTTAAAGATATGCGATAGTTCTCTTTCTGAACCGAGGCAAGGCAAGTCCTTATGACGCAGAAATTACGACAATACGCTGAACCGCTACTTATAGCAAACATAAACAACCGCCAGTACATGGCCGAGGAGCGTTTCATTGTGGAATATTTATGTAATTGCGCTTTTAGAAACAGACGATTCCAATAAATGGCTCAGTGACCCGTTGTTGAAGAATTAAAACATATTCCCACAAAACACCACGGTAGTTTTGACCAAATACAGACCAAAAGATGTGCTTCATACTTCCTGTTCTCACTTCCTGTTAGATATTATGACTTGCGTGAATTTGCAAGCTGCGTTCAACGGCGCTCTGCTTCAGGAGAGACTAGAAGACTTACCAAAGACGCGGCGCTACTGCGGAGCGGCGCCAACTTCTCCTGTGAGACCCAGGCTTAAACAACTGAATCTGAGCTGATGAACTGCATCATGGGAAATTACATAACATGGATGTTCTGTTTATTTACATTATTAGTGATCACTGGTTACTCGTCTTCACTGAAACGTATCACTGACACCAGCGTGGAGCAGCAGCTTCAACCTCCAGACGTTAGAAATGGATCTGATCCAGAACCAGCTGGTAAAGGTTTCTGTATCAAACAGATGGTTTTACAGCTGGAATGGTTGGAGGTCATTGACATCCAGCTGCTCCACAGTGCGATGGTTAAAATGCGTCTAGAGTTTTACTTTGAGATTTGACCTCCTTTCCAGTTCAGTTTGAACATCAATGGGTAGAAACTCATTTCTCTTTTCTTCTCAGGTCCGAGCAGGAGACACTTTACAGCTCAGAGTCTAGAACATGATCAGCTACCAGCTGTTAGTGTTAGCATGTTCCGTTAGCTCAGGGAGCAATGCATTATGGTCTGTATCAGCTGAATGATTTTGTTCAAAGGGAGTTTTTCTTCTTACCTTGAAAAACTTGTCGATCTTAGTGAGGTTGATTCTCTTCTTGGCATCAAGTTTGTAAATGTTGCTGTTCGTTCCGTCCATCAGGTACAGGCCAAACCCCATAACCTGGAGAGGTGGCGCAGTGTGAAGGAGGCTGCAGGCTGTGAACAGAGCTCTCTGTTTACACTGAGTGACTTACTTTGAGAAGCATGTGTTTCTCACTGGGAGTCAGATACAGCTTGTTCTCGTAGTAATCGACACACAGGTTGACTATGTCCGCCAGCAGCTCTTCGTACCCGTTGATCACCTCCAGCTGCTGCTGCAACGACTGGAGGCCAACACAAGACAAGAGGGTGATGTCAGCAACTTCTCAGGAAATAACCAAAAACAAAACATGTTGATTTTACTTTGAAAAGGAATCCATAAAACCGCCGACAGGCAGGGTTCCTGCTCCCTCACTAAAATCTAATTCAACCACTTTCAAGGTGAGTTTTGAAGATTTCCCAGCTCCTCATGATGATGAACACAAACTCAGAATGATCCTCTCACCTCCTGGTCTCATTAATCAGTTTCAGCTCTAATCTAAAGCAGAAACACAGATTCTGACCAGCTGTGACCTGATGAGGCAGATTTAGATCAACCTGACTCACCTCAGAGATCTTTATTAACAGGATGCATTTATTTATTTTGAATTCTACATAACCTGAGCATTATGTTTCTGCAGCAGTGTTGTTTTTGTTAAGGAAGACTATAATGAAATGTAGAGTTAATGCGTCGTTTTTTCCAAGACGTTAGCGAGACGCTGACAAGCGTAACGCAGCTCTTTGATGACTGAACTGTGACGAGATGTCAGAGTTGTAGAGGAGATGAAGATGTCAGTGTGTGGAGTTGTTGAACAGTTTTTGGGTGAAATCTTTGCCGTCAGTCATGAGAACTCAATCTCCACTTCAGTCTCTCTTATTGATTAGTGATTTTATTTATTAAACAGCGACATGTCTTTGTTATCATTAAATGTTAGACCAATACTTCGTGTTGATTGAATGCTGTGGTTATTGTAGTTTCATCCATTTTGGATGTTTTTCGTTACGTTTCCTGTTTAATGTCAAACTGGCCTTTGATACATTTGAATTGATTGATGTGAGTGATTCTAATTTCCAACCTATTGACCTAAATTAATTTATTAAAGGATGAATACTTTTTAAACTAAAACGGACTAAAACCTTTTTGAGTTTTGTTTGTCCAGGAAGGATTATTTTAGCATGAAAAGAAAAGCTAATCACCAACTCTGACCTTTCTCCTTAATCCAATACACAGCGCCTTGTTCACAACCTCACATATACTGATTAAACTGTGGAGTTCAAGTGTCATTCAATGAAAGTAAAAAAAAGCAGCATCATTTAAAGACTCCGCCTCCTGGAAGCCTTCAGACCAACCTGAGTGATTTTGTTGTGGTTAGCCAGGAACATGGACAAGTTCTGAGACTCCTGAATGGAGGAAGGTTCAGACATCTTCCTGAGGAACTGAGCAGCTCTAAACACACAAAACAACATGTTGTAAAGCAAACATTAATACACTCTGGTTTATACCTACTGGAACACAAGCAGCAGCAAAATGTTGGTCAGAAACTCAAGGTAACACATTTCTACTTTGATATTAATATAAAATAAAAAACACCTTCATCTCATCTCACAGTTGTAAATAAGACTTTTGTTCTTAATCTGTTTTTTCCTGGTTCAAAAAAGGTTGAAATCCGAGGCCTGTGGCTTCAGTTTGACCTGGAAGGATTTTCTGCCTGACGACATCATTTTACCATATATGGTCAATAGAGAAAATACCAGCTTTTTTTAGTAGACACACATAAATGTGCTGAAAGGCCCCTAACATGAACATTGAATGAAATAGGACACTATGCCTCTGAAATATTGTAAATGAATAGATGTTGCTGCTGTTCTGAGTAAAACTTCAATCTTTAAATTCATAGAAGTTTGTCCTCTACTGTCCCGTCCAGGACTTTGAAGACTGAGACTTGTCGTCTGATTTCTGTATTTTAGGGACAGACATGCTGCTGATCCAGAGGCAGGAACATAAACTGGCTGCATGGTGGTGCAGTTCTTAGCACTGTTGCCTCACAGCAAGAAGGTCACAGGTTCAAATCCTGCTGTGGAGGTAGCATGTGTGGGTTTCCTCAGTGTGCTTCCGTTTCCCCCACAGACCACAACATGCCTGATAGGTTGATTGTTAACGGTGTACGTTGCTTTGGATAAAAGCGTCTGATAAATTAATAAACACAACCAAAACAGAGCTGAACAAGACAAACCACCATGACAGACAGAACATCATTTAGTGCCACCGTTATAAATTTATCAGTCTCTCCAGGAAGTAGCGAGGGTTCTTTGTGATGGTTGCCGTCCTAAAATGACTGATTTCGCTGCACATTTTTCAAAAAGTTGAGCTCAAAGTTGTAATTTTTTTAAAGCATTTTTAAAGTATTTTTTGTTTAAAAGGCCCCATATTCTGCTAAATTCACTTTCTTCTTCTTCTTTTAACAGTCGTATCAGTCCCAAAGACGGTGTCTGAGACCCAAGAGTGTTAAAATATTTTCACCGTTTTCACTTAAATGTGTTTTGAGCTAATGCTAAAACGGGTGGTTTCTAAATCTTTCCCCTGCTGACGTCATGAAGGGAAAAGACCACTCCTCTCTAGAGGACAGAGTCAATCAGAGCACCTTTGGCTACCTGAGCCCACCCCTGCCCTTTAAAAACACCCCGCCCATTAGAAAGGAAAGTTTAGCTTCAGGAGGTTGGATGAGGGGTGGAAGAACAACAGCTGACCTTAAAGTAAGGGTCAGTTTGACCAATGCAGAGCTTTGACCTGTTACTGAGATGTAAAAGAAATGATTCAGAGTGGAGAGAAAGGGCAGAATATGGGACCTTTAAAAACACAACATTCATTAGATTTGCTCTCTGGAGGGATTTGGATGTTTTAGGACAGATGAGTGATGTCACCAGTGGGCGTGGTCCTGACTGTAGATAAATAACGACATCAGAACGACCCTGGTGGCCCTTTAAAGGCCTGAACGAAGGGGTCACCTGAGGTCAGTGGTTACCGTTTGTACGCAGAGTGGTCGTTCTTGACGCTGCACTTCATGTTCTTCAGCTCATCCAGCACTGCAAACATGTTGATGAACTTCCCCAGGGTCAGCAGGTACGCCTCAGAGACAAAGTCCTTCCTGCGCTCGGCGTGACACAGACGCCGGACCTCCCCACAGAAACGATCGGTCGCCAAGCGCTGGAGAAGAATCAACACCTCACAGATTAATCGTCTCATTCAGGCAGACAGTCGCGGCTCCTGCTGACCAAAGGATTGATCTTACCTGGAAATACATGAAATTCATCAGTTTGGTGACTTCTGGCTCGAGGACCTCAACAGTCTTCTCATAGATCTCCACTCTGTTGGGCTGCTCGTTGCACTTCACCTGACAAGAGATGCCACAAAATGTATATGAATTAGAAAAATCCTAAAATCAGGAGACTTACATAAGTTTTTCATGCTTTGATGACATCAGGTGAAAGAACTCCTACGTTTCGTCACTTCATTCTGACATCACAGCTCTCTGTGAGCCACTAGGGACCCATCTGATTGGCTAATACATTACTGGGATGCAGGCTGGGTTTATTTCAGTCCTTAGCAACATCCATTCTGCACACATTGATACGGTGATGATAGGTCTGATCCATCATTGTGAAAGAAAACATTCAGTGAGGAAAGTATTTGATCCCCTGCTGATTTTTCTAGTTGTCCTATTTCCAAAATGTGGAAAGGTCTGTAATTTCATCATAAGAACACCTGAGCTGTTAGAGACAGAATCTAAAAAAGATCCAGAAAATCAGCATCAGAAATAATATGTATTCCATCTTCTTATTTGGAGTAAAAAAAACTATTTATGAATGTGTAGAAGATCAAAATGACTAAAACTGTTTACCTGTGGTATAGCCCGTGAGCAGCTCCTCCAGGTGTACAGCATGATGGCGTACTCCTGCCCCTCCTCCAACATGTCGTTCTGACCCAGTAAACAAATAAGTCACATCAGCATCTCCTACGTCAAACGTGTTCAGAACTCTAATCTAAACTAGCATGAATGGATGGTTTTACTGTAAGGAGCTCATTCCCAGCAGGCAGAACCTGCCCTTCCTACAAAGTGCTGTTTGAGTCACATCACCAGTAACTACTAGGGTTGGGTATTGAAAGGGTTTCATTCGGTACCGGTGCCATTTCAATACTTTTAAAACGGTACCGGTTCCTAAACGGTATTTAAATCGGTACTTTTAAAACCCAAAAACACAAATTTTTTTTTATGATCCCATGACTTTTTATTTCTTAAGCAAAAGGCCGAGCCAATCAAATTGACCAACAATATTTTAACATCAAATTCTTCATAATATAAAGAAAGAACAAATGTACATTATACTGTACATTAATTAAATGTACAAAACATTAACTGTACAGTTATTAACTGAACATCAACTCAATCTACTGATTAACATGGAAATACAATCCTAAACACTGAACTAACACTCAGATCGGTGCTCTGTGGTGTTCTTGTTGTCACACAGTGAACAGTTAGTTTTAAGTTTTATTTATTTGCATGTTTTTCCCCTGTTTTTATACATTATTATTGCATGTTTTATACCGTTTTAATATTGTTTGTTTTTAATTCTTTGGATCACTGTGGACTGATTTTAACATGATGATAATCACGTTCACCTGTTGTAAGTGGGCGTGTCCAGGAGGAAACTTATTTACGTGCCACTCAGGTTGGCAGAGCGACAGAGAGAGTGAACAGGACAGAAAAGAAAAGAAAAAGGACAGACAACGAAGGAAATGAAAGGTGTGCTGAAGGAATAAAGGAGAAGCAGTAGATGTGAGGAGGAGGCCAACCGATTGTCCTGGTGAGCAGCGAGGAGTCGAGCGTCTGGTCCCCGCAGCATCCTCGCTCCAGCTGCGCGTCCCACCGATCTCATGGGGCGCGCTGCGAGTGAGTGACGGCCGGCGTGGAGTGGACCTCTGCCCGCACCCTTCAGACCAGTGCGCTCTGCGAGGAGCCGCGGCTGCCATCACCGCTGGACTGCTGCAGGGACGAGGAGATGGGCGAGTGCGCGTGTCGGGGTTGTGTTTCCTGCGGCAGCCTGCTGCGTGCGTGTCACGTGACGTTTTTGTGCTACAGGCTACAGCTTATTAACGGCAAACACCAGAGGGCGTAATTAGGCGGCTATATTTTGGGGCACCGAAATGGCGCACCGAAATTCACGTTGTATTTCGGTCTGGTTAGTACCGATGATGTAACGGTCGGGTCCATACCCGGACCGAACTTTGGTACCCAACCCTAGTAACTACACCTCTCCCCTACCCCTCACTTATTTCCCATCACATTATTTTTTCTTATTTGTACCTTGTCCTGTTCTGATATTTTAGGCAGACAGAGTAGTGGGTCTGAGTAACTCACTATGTCAGGGCAGACTTTGTTCAACAAGATAAGTTTGGCTTGAGACTAAAGTAAAGTACTCATCACCCCTCACTAATTACAAACAAAGGCCTGCTATTCCTGACAAGAGACCATCCAAAGCGTCCGTTTGTCTCTGGGTCTGGACCCTGAGAACCTCCTGCTGTACTGTACCAAACGTTCTGCCAGGACAGCCGAGGCCTGGTGACAGATCCTGGTTCAAAAAGCTCTCTGAACCCATTCTAGTGAATTCAGTCCTCTAAAAGGGGAAAAGAGAAGTGCTGATGATCACCATGCTGGAGTGGACCGTGGCCTGCTCGATGTATCTGGCGATGCCGGTGACAAACGCATTCCGGTCCTCAAAGTTGGTGTTGAAGTTGGGCTGTTGGAGAATGAAACATTTTTTTTTTTTTTACTTTAAGTGTGTACAAACTGTGCTTTCTTAAGACAGTGGCTGATTTTATTCTGCTGCAAACTGCTTCACTGTGCTGCGACCTCCCACAGCAGAATGAGAGGGTCATTCTGAGGGTGTCGATCTACAGGAAGGACCACACTGGTTCAGCAGAAAGACTTTAGAAAAACAAGTGCTTTCTGGCGTGCACTGGATATAAATATCATGCATTAATCGCAGATGTGTAACTCCACCCACTTCACGTGGTGTCACCGGTGGGTGTGGTCCTTACGGTAGATAACTGATAGAATGCCACTTCAAGATAACCCAAACATCCTATTAATCCAATAAAATCATCTAAACAAAAGAAAAAATAATACCATAGAGAGTCTAAACAACGCAGTCAGCACTGACCTGATACATGACGGAGGAGGGGAGGGGCTCGATGCATGGCTGCTGGTCCGGGAGGGGCAGCTCCTCCAGCAGGTCCACGTTGGACAGGGCGTCCTCTAAAGTCACTGCAGACGTCATGCTGCTAAAGAGGGTCAAAGGAAGAGAGTTGATTACAACACAGATCCAACAGCATGTGGATGGGCTGCAGCTGGACTCAAGCAGAAGATGGAAACCTTCATTAGCAGACTCTTTAATGAATCTTTGTTGTTGAGGCTCAAACCCTTCAAAGCTACAGACATCTTATTACATCCAGATTTCACCAACATGCTGATTGTCAATTTTCATAACATTTTGATGAGATGAGACTCAGATGTTGGGTATGAACTAGACTAGGAGACTCAGATTCATTCAGGGTCTTGTTTTTTGTAACTAACCCTTAGTACACACTACACACACAATGGTTCCTGTTAAAAGAGCTCCAGTACCAGGATCAGAGCTCTATCCTGCTGAGAAAACAAACCTGGTCCATCAGACATGTCCTTTTACTTCATGTACAGACACGTGAGTCAGTGTGTATAAAAACACCGACGCTGGATTAGAGGTTTCCTTCCTTGACATGATGATAACATCAGTCACATTCTTAGGAGAAAACAAGGGTTTACAAAGAACTGTAAAAGAAAAACCTGCAGCTAAAGAACATACTGCAGTTATGTTGTTTCACTTCCTCTGCATCTACTAATTCAGTCAGCGTTGGGCAAAATGCTAACAGATTAGCTGACAGCCAAACAACACAGACTGCAAACAATAAAAACTGCTACCAGAACTGTTCAACCAACAAGCTGCACAAAAAACCTACAGGTCAGAGCGTGCAGCAGATCGGGGTCAGAGGGGGTCTCTGCTCTGAAAAAGGAAATATGGCTCAGAGCAAAAACGTGCAAAGATCCCAACAGCTACCAGGGTGTGGAGTCTGTGATGGTTAATGAGAGCTAGAGGAAACAGAACCATTTTGTCTTGGTTTAACAAAACTGATGCCATCAAAAACTGGTAGAAAAACTGTAGAAGAGCCATAGAACACCCAACTACTGTTCTAACCAAAGAACAACCATAGAATTCCTATAGAACAACCATAAAACAACCTTAGAATAACTATAGACTAATGTGGTTCCCAAACTTTGTCTTCTGGGCCCGCCTTGATTTTACACATTTATTTCCGTGCCACCACCCCGACCACGCCCCTTCCCTGTGAGTCTGGATCCCTTACTGTGCAGACTGGACCAAGCTGGGGCCGGCTGTATCCTCTCTGCTTCATTCATCAGGTAGTTGCGTGACGTTAGCAACATTTGCCACTCACCACTATAGCAAGTTCTCGATGTTTTGTGGAAGTGGAGGACTGCTGAGGACTAATGACTGCAGCCAACAAGACATCAAAGTTTGAAATGCAACACAAAAATGAACCATCACTGGTCATTTTTGCATGTAAACTGTTCTTTAAAAAAAAAAAAATCAATATTGTGCAAATATCAATGTCATATCATGACATGAAACATTGCGATATATCAGTGAATCAATTTTTTCTTACACCCCTAAAACTCAACTCCTACAAAATGATTAACTAGCTAAAAACAATGTGACCAAAACACTTTAATTTCTAAGTTTAAATACTTTTTTTTTAGTTCACTCAAAGTGACATGACTGTGGTCTACCTCGTTTCTAAAACGGCTCGTTAATCTCAGACCGACATTCTGCACTGGAGGTAAAACGTGCAAAGTAACCAACAGGCTGCAAAAACATAATAAACAGTGCCAAATACCCAAAGTTAAAACAGGTAGGTTAGTTGAAAAATATTGTGAGTCAAAATAAAAAAGGAAGTCGGATGGGAAAAGATATAGAAATCACATTTTCAAGCTCGTCTCAGTCAGTAAAGATTTAGTCAGTTTTAGGTTTTCGTCTTGTTAAAACTGAATACTGAGCAGTAAAGTTGTCAGCAAAAAAACAAGGAACCTCAGACAGAGAGCATGTGATGCACAGAGAAAGGAAGGACTGACAAGTGTCCTGATGTCAATGACAAAAATATAAATACACAAAAGAGGGATCATTTACCTTCCTAATGCTCGGGATGAAATTTCATAATACTGGGAAAATGATGCACAACAGAAATCTTCTGAGCGTAAGAGACGATGACCTATTAAAAAACGGAACCCCGCTGCCTGTTGCTTTCATGTGCATTTCCTGTTTGAGCCGTCTGAGAAGGAACAAGTCAGAGAAATCGGTTTTCTTTAAGAGTTAAATCAGTCTCCACAGCTGAAGGAGCTCACCGCATGCTGACAGGCTTTTCTTGCGTAAGGAGCTTCCGCCAGCAGCAAAGTAACAGACAAACAAACAGCTCTGAGTTTGATCCGTCACACTGATACAAGCTTCAGCATCACAACAGGTCACGAGGTCAAACAAACTAAAGCCGGCAAAGACAAAGTGCTAAGAGTGGAAACAGGTTATTAAAAAGTAGAAGTAAAACAATCTTTAGACATTAGTTTAAATTAGTTAGAGCTACTAAACCACCAGAGCTGTGCCATCTCATATCTACGATCACATCAATATAAGCTACAAACTTTGAGGTGTGTAATATCTCAGGACTGCTAGACCTTCAGTGTTGTCTGAGTTCTCCGTTAGCTACCGCCACACCAAGTTTCAACACTCAGAAAAGCTCACTTACAGCCATTTGTTTCATTCAAAATGTCACAGAAATGGCTTACAAGCTCATTGACATTGCCACGGTAACCATGTCTGCATAAGAGACTCACACCACAGGAATGTAACCAAACACCACACTGTAATACACGGAGACTGCTGAATACAGCCTTAGCCAATCAGAGAGCTGGATTTTTAATCCTTCAGAGAAGAGAAGAGATGATGAACTGGCCAATGAGATGAAACTGGGCTGTACCTGTACCTGACAGAGGGAGTGGGGCTGACTGGTGAACATTTTCAATGTTTAGTGTAGAAACTATGAGGAGAGATTTCTGTGGTGTTTAACGCTCTGAAGGAAAACTATTTTCACCATTTTAAATCAGATTTTACAGAAACATAAAGAGATTCAAAAGCTGCCTCCTTGTGTTACAGTCTGACCTCTTTTGGGTCATTTAAACTTTGAATGACGTTTCTAGGTGAAGCAGTGTCGACACAGGAAGCTGTCAGACACCACAGAGTCTCAGGGACAAAACACATCGCCATGGTAACTGAAAATGCCAATAAAAGTAATTGCGCTCCTCAGGACCAAGCTGATGGTTTTGGTGTATTTAATGGAAAACACCAATTAAAAGCATATTGAGGCACAACACTTTTATGTTCATGATAGTGGGTAACAGCGTTTTGACAACCTGATGGTACAACCCTCTGCACACCGCCATCCGAAGGAAGTTAACAGTCCTAAGAAATGCTACAACCTGCATGCTGCAGTCACCAAGAAAAAGCTGTGTTTTTAAAGATACGTTTGCTGTCACCATAAGTATCACAAATTTCCTTGAAATGTGGTGAGATAATAAATCCTCCACTCCGACATCAAACTCCCTGAGATATCACCTGAGATCCTTCAACCCTTAGATAGATAACCTAACAGGTTCAATTATAAAGACATCGTTTACTTGTTTGTTTTTTCTATCGTTTCTTCAGACTCCACCCACAGAGTGATGTCATCAGTGGGTGTGGTCCTTACTGTAGATAGACAAATGATAGAAACCCCTTCAGAAGGACCCTGATGACCCTTTCAGGTAGTTCCATCATGACAAAAGCTGTTATGAAATATTTTTTTTAAATAGGAAACTAGGGATGTTCCGATACCACTTTTTTCAAAACCGATCAGATACAGATACTTAAATCTGAGTACTCGCCAATACCGAGTACCGATACCGATACTTCTACCACACACAAAAATGCAACAAATTGGAATACAGGTTTTATTTTTTCTTCTCTGCTTTTTTACAGCAAATAACTGAGTTAGATAAAATAAAATATTTTAAAAAATGATCACAAAACTAAAATATAAAGGTGAAAAATAACCATTTTCTGTGATTTCACTATGAAATTATTGCAGTTTTCCACATTTTAACCAAATAAAATTAACTATTTGGCACCATCTCCAGCTCTCAACCCACACTGTTCCTCTTTAGCTCAATAGCTCCCCCTAGTGTTCAATATAGGAAACTACAACAGAAATCACAAGTCACAGACAGTGAAGCCACTGGCATCGGTTCCTGGTATCGGGTAACTTTAACCGATACCGGTATCGGTATCTGTGCATCCCTATAGGGAACACAATGCAGTCGTTTAATGGTGTCAGTAAAGGGATTTGAGATTAAACATCACACCATCTTTAAGTTCTGCTACAAAAACAAACCGGCAGGTTTCACACTTAGTCCTCTACACGGAAACCTGAGAGGAAGTAGCGTTCTTCAGTGAGAAACTGATGCAGAAGCATGAATCGATCCCCTCAACAGCAGCACTCACATGCACTAAGATGGAGCCATAAACACCCAAAACAGCTGGACCTCACCAGCGTGTTGCTCTGACAACACAAAGGATGTTTGTTTTGTTTTATATGAAACTAAGAACTTCTCACTTGCTGCAAGATATCAAACCACAAAGAACACTTATCAAGGCAAAAGAAACAAGTTTATCCATCAGTCTGTCATTAGAGTTACTCCTCAAATGTTACTTAAACAGATCTTAAACTTTAACACAGCTGTATGAGAAATCCACTTCGGAGGATGTCTACGTCGTTTTACTCACTGAGTTAGAGGCTCCTGCAGAGCATGTATAGAAGAATCAGACAAAAAGATAAGAAGGAAATAAAACCACAGAAGTAACTGCATCACTCATCCCACAACACCTACAGATGTGGTTTTACCACAAACAACTTCAAGCCTCGTTACAAACCCTCCTTCCTTCCTGAAGCTACCAAACGTCACCTCAGAAGATCAGATGAATAAACTTTAGATTTTAGTAAGAAGTACTCGTTTTCTACTGGTTCTCCACAAACCAGACACCATTACTTTATCTTTATTAGGACTTTAAAAAACAGCTGATCAAGGCTTTTTGATGCAAATATGCAATACTCACTCAGCAACCCCCTGCTGGTGAAACTGCTGTAAAACATCAGAAGTTTCCTCTCCAGTGATTTAATACATGATGAAAGTAGGACGTTTCAGTAGAATTGTGTAATGTTGATTTCCTCACCTCAATCAGTTTATTGAACCAAAGTCAACACCAGTGGAGGAGACACCCCAATTAAACAGGTCAGTGTCTCAGTAACTGGTCATGTGACCTTCAGCATACTACTACGTCTCATTCTGCCCACAAGTCCACTGATTGTCTGCTGGGTCATGACATCACACTCTTCTTGAAGGGCCCTCAGGTCATTCAGGTTTTGGGGTTCAGAGCTACCAGCCTATGGAGACTCAACGGATCCATAGGTTCTCTATGGATTCAGGTCTGGAGAAAGTCCAGGTCTCTCCCTCTGAGGTCCCCCAGCCTCCAGCAGCCGTTCCCTAATGAGGAACCTGGATGGTCTGGAGCATTGTGGTCCATGAAGATGAAAAGAGACCTGTGTTGTTCATGCAGAGGATCAATGACTGGATTAATTATGTTATCCAAGTAGTCTGGACTTGTCTCAATGACATTCACAAAGTGTAGGACAGTTCTGTGTTGTAGCCACAGCCGCCCAGTCTGGAATTATCACACATGAACAAAACATAGAAACTCAATGATTATTTTGCCTCCTCGTCTCATTAAAGTTCATGTTTTTGTGCTTTAAACTATTTCAGCTGCAGTTTTAAGAAGAAACACTGATTCTAGGCTTGGGCCATATGTAGCTTTTTACCAATCACCAGTCCAGAAATCTACGATGGACATTTTATTCACACATTTTGACATTCTTGTGGGTGGAGCAATGTAAACACACACAGTCTGATTTACCAAATTAGAACTCAGAAGTTCAAAAATGAAGGAACTAGTTACCAAAAACACAAAGTCTCCTATCTGGAATCACTTTGGCTTTAAACCTGCTGCTTGTTCAGACGTATCTGAAATCTGAAATACGTCTCTAGACTGAATTAGGTTAACTTTAAAGGTACACTATGGAACTTTTTCATATTTTAACTCTTTTCCTTGCACCAGTATGTGCTAATCTGACCCTTTACAGGATTACTGTAAACTCACTCAGCCCCATCTGCTGCTTGGATTCAGAATACCACGTTTGAAACTTCTGAGTCTCCAGCCCAGTGCCCTGAAGTCTTAAAAAGTCACGTATCTAACGAAGGTTAGGCTAACCCAATGTGGCTAGCTGTTATGCTAGTGCCGGAATGTTTTTAGCTCATATTCCTGCTTTTTTTCCAGCTCTCCCTGCTTGAACACAGCTGATTTCTTTGAATGAGTGATGAACCGCTCCAGTAGAAAGCAGTGAAGGCTGAGGAGACATTTACACAGGTAGATTTAGGTGTTTCTGAGCAGAAACAATGCTAATGTTTTTACAACAGTGACGTAAAACGGACACTAGAGTGTGCTGAAAACAAGCAAAACGGCATTATATGCCTTTAAAAGGCAAAAAATGTTTGTGAATTTTAAAGGATTTGACAAATAACACATTCATTTCCAAGCAGCCAAAAATAATCATAAGTAACTGAATATCTTAAAAAGGTTAATTTAAACCAAAAGTCAGTCACGACTAGAAAGTCCTGAACAAGCTTAATGTCTGGATATAGAAATCTGTTGAAAAACATGGAAAAACTGGAGAAGTAGACAGAGTACAAAAATGTACATTAGAAACTATAAGTACAACTAGAAAAATGTTTGAGTGAAGAGTGCTGAATACATTAGCTGAAAACCTGAGTAAGCCGAACTGTTATTTATAGCTGATTTATTTACAATTCAAAGACTGAGCAGGAAAAAACCCTTAAACCATAGGGAGTCATTTTAATAAGGGCTTAAGAGGAAAACCACTTGATGATCAGAAACAGAAAATGAGACCAAACAGCAAAAAGTTGAATGAAAACAAGTGAATAAAGCCAGTCAATAGAAATGTGTTTAGAAGTGCTCAGAGTTAAAGAGGCAGCTTGTGTAGAAACCAGAGTCCTTACAGCCACAGGGGACACGTTTACTGAAAGAGGACAGAAGTACCTACGTTTTCAGGTAGTATCTTTGGTTCTGTACTACATCTGTGGGAGTGAAAACTGTGGTTTTGCAAAAGATGTTTCAGAGTAGAGTGGTGACGTCACCACAGTAGAATAAAGTTAGACTTTTTTAAAATTTTTATAAAACTTTAACTGTGATTTTACAAAAACGGTAAAAGATATCAAAAGGCTTCAATGTGAGTTAGCTTAAAGCCCGGAGGAGAGTTTAAATCTGAATGAGGATTCTAGGTGGAGCTGCTGAAACTACTGACGTTTGAAGAGCAGAAAGTTTTGCTAAGACTTTGAAGGATTCATTTCTAATGGACCAAAACAATCACAAGTAGCTGATAATCTTTAAAAGTACCTACTGAATTTAAGTCGTGTCTGAGGAGAGCTACAGTGTGAACGGTGACTGGAGTCCTGGTAGGTGTAGCAGCTCCACCATAATGGCTGGATCCCTGTTTCCGTGGCCTGAGATCAGGCCTCCGAGCCAGGAGAGATTTACTGCTCACCTCCACAAGCTAATTATCCCTAAGCTGGCTGGACTGAGTCCGGTTAAAGTCTAACGAAGTCCAGACCTGGACACATTTCTAATCTAACCAGAACTTTTGATGTTTTCCGTTCTGTAGCTGAAGTAGCTAAAAGTTCTCACACATCTTAAAATAAACTGGACTTGAATCCTTCCTACTCACCCGGAGTTGGTCGGTTAGCTGGGAAAAGTTCAGCCCGAATACATGAAGGCGGAATGTTAATCCCGGAAAATCACGGCCCCGGAGAGTCGGAGCTCTTCAGACCGACTGGGATTGTTTTTCCGTCGGTCGGTCAGAGGTGTCTTTTCTCGGACGGTGTTATTGTCATGGGCGGTGGAGAGAAGTAGGGAGTTCCTGTCCTCAAACAGGGAAACTTAACAGGAAACCGCCTACAGCGAGCTGCAGTTCCGGCCGCGTCCACTAGGGACGCTGAGGATAAAAGGTGAAGGAATGTACAGTATGCTAACCTGCCCCAGTATGGAGGCTGGTTAGTGCCCAATAAAACGCTTTAACTTAAAACAAATCATAACTTTATTTATTGAAAACAAAACAACATAAAATACATGCAAAACAACAGCTGTGGATTAGTTACGAAAAATACAAATAATCAGAAAAATCAGGGAGGTTAGAGAGAGCCTTATATGGAGGCTTGTTAGCACAAAATACAGCTCTTTTAACAACTTGTTAAAAGTTAGTTTTATTTATTATTGAAAAAACTAAACAAAACTACATCAAATACACACATGAAACAGCTGCAAACTTTATAGTTGAAAAATGTGTGACAGCTCAATATTCCCCCC
>SSNR01000621.1:28374-36180 GCA_006937965.1 Callopanchax toddi | reverse complement strand
CCCCCCCAAAAAATTTACCAGCTAAATCAGAGAGCTGCAGTTCTGGTTCTATCCACTAGGGACAGAGGATAAAAAGTGAAGGAATGTACAGTATGCTAATCTGGCATCTAGTATGGAGAGTGGTTAGTGCCCAAAAATGCTTCAACTTAAAAAAATGTAAATGCTTCCTTATTGAAAACAAAAAAGCATGAAATGCATACAAAAACAGCTGTGCATTAGTTACCAAAAATACAAATTCTCAGTAAAATCAGTACAGAGTTAACTTGGAGGCTGGTTAGCATAAAAGATCACTCTTTTTAGAATCCAATTTTATTTATTATTGAAAACAAAACAAAACAATATTAAATACATACAAGAAAACAGCTGCACATTTTTTATTTGCAATTTATTTTCCTTATTTAATGAGGAAATGCCTCACTGAGTTTCTAACTCTTTTTTTTTTTAACCCCGTGTCCTGTCCGGCTGTAGAGCAAACAGAATAGACGTCTGAGTGCCAGGAACAAGCTCAACAGTGTTGCTGTTCCAGGTGAGGCGTTACAGCCACTGCTATAGTGCTCCACCTGACTTTTCTTTTTTAAATACAAATAAAAATCTTTATTAGAATAGTTATTTGCTTTGATTTGAATCCCAATAGACACAGAGACTGAAAGGAAGGGGAAGGGTATAGAAAGAAGGGTGGGGGAGAAAGTAAACAGTAAAAGAAGAGAACAAGAGACATGAAGAATCCACTTCTAGACCTGCAAATAAAGCACAAACAAACAAACAAACAAGCAAACAAAACAGGGAGAAAAGATACAACAGCAACAAACAGCAAATGAATATACAACCGTTGTGATATCCTTAAAATGTATACGGTAAAGATTAATTCAATGTGCATTCAGTGTCAACCACAGCCCCAGTCAATGCATCTGAAAATACCTGAGTTCGTCTTCATGTGAACACCTTATGAGCACCTGTGTGTGTGTGTGTGTGTGTGCGCGCTTGTGTATATAAGGTTTCTCTATACGTAGAAACATTCAATAATAAGTTAGAGAAGCCACAGACCCGCCCCGAAGGCCCACGGAGGACGCAGAGGAGGTCCGCGCCCCAGACGTCCAGAGGCCACCCAGGGCCCGGACACCCCAGGGAGACCGCCGCCAGGGTAGCCGCAAACTCCCCCACACAGTAAATTTTACAGTGTTAAAGCAACACTTAAAGAGTTAAATTTAACACTGTGTCAGAGTGTATTTGGTCCCTATCAGATTCAGTGTTAAACCAACTCTTTCCACAGAGTTAAAATTTCAGAGTAAAATTAACTCATTATTGAATTAAAAATGAACACTGTTTAACATAATTCTGGTCTGTATCAGGGTTCTGTGGTGGTTCTGGTTTTAGATAAGGGTTCTGTGGTGGTACTGGTTTTAGATAAGGGTTCTGTGGTGGTACTGGTTTTAGATAAGGGTTCTGTGGTGGTTCTGGTTCTGTATCAGGGTTCTGTGGTGATACTGGTTTAAGATAAGGGTTCTGTGGTGGTACTGGTTTTAGATAAGGGTTCTGTGGTGGTTCTGGTTCTGTATCAGGGTTCTGTGGTGGGGGCTGCATGGTGGCGCAGCTGGTTAGCACTGTTGCCTCGCAGCAAGGAGGTCGTGGGTTCGCGTCCCGGCTCTGCGGCCTCTCTGCGTGGAGTTTGCATGTTCTCCCCGTGCGTGCGTGGGTTTCCTCCGGGTACTCCGGTTTCCTCCCACAGTCCAAAGACATGACTGTCAGGCTAATTGGGCTGGTAAATTGTCCTTAGGTGTGAGTGGGTGTGTGGTTGTTTGTCTCGTTCGTCTCTGTGTGGCCCTGCGATGGACTGGCGACCTGTCCAGGGTGTCCCCCGCCTCTCGCCCCTTGACCGCTGGAGATAGGCACCAGCTGCCCCGCGACCCTCTGTGGAGGAATAAGCGGCTACAGAAAATGGATGGATGGATGGATGTTCTGTGGTGGTTCTGGTTCTGTATCAGGGTTCTGTGGTGATACTGGTTTTAGACAAGGGTTCTGTGGTGGTACTGGTTTTAGATAAGGGTTCTGTGGTGGTTCTGGTTCTCTATCAGGGTTCTGTGGTGGTTCTGGTTTTAGATAAGGGTTCTGTGGTGATACTGGTTTTAGACAAGGGTTCTGTGGTGGTACTGGTTTTAGATAAGGGTTCTGTGGTGGTTCTGGTTCTGTATCAGGGTTCTGTGGTGGTTCTGGTTTTAGATAAGGGTTCTGTGGTGGTTCTGGTTTTAGATAAGGGTTCTGTGGTGGTACTGGTTTTAGATAAGGGTTCTGTGGTGGTTCTGGTTCTGGATCAGGGTTGTTTTTACATTATAAACTGGTACTGGGTGATTTCTGACTCATCCTGTTCTGATTCTGAGCCACAAGAGAAGGGCTCCACCTGGTGGTCAGGAGAGAAAACAGACTAAACAGACGTTTCCTTAGAACCTGCTCATCTGTACTCAGCCCAATGTCCTTTGTGCCTGTGTGTGCTTTTTATGGGGGAGGGATGGGAATGCGGTTTATGTGGGGTCATTTTAACTTGTTAAGCACCTTGAGCTACAGTTTTTTTCTGTATGAAAGGCGCTTTATAAATAAAGATTATTATTGTTATTATTATTATTAAAACTGCAGATGCTCTTTCAGGTAAAATGAGAAAAATCAAACTTTCCTCTCAGTTAAAGAAAATAATCTCAAAGTGTTTAAATTTGACATTTTAATGATGAGTAATGGATTCAATTAAACAAAAAAGTTGTTTTCTGTTATAAAAAGTTTTGTTCCAACATGAATAATAATCAGTGGTTTAAGAATCCTCCTTCAACTGTCACCTTACCATGGTGGTGGAGTTTGAGTGCCCTAATGATCCTAGGAGCTGTATTGTCTGGGGCACTTTGTGCCCCTGGTAGGGTCTCCCATGGAAAATTGGTCCTAGGTGAAGGGTGAGACAAAGAGCAATTCAGAAGACCTTTCTTGGAGTTTAGATCAGAGAGTTTGAGTACCCAGCCCGGAGGATTACCGGGGTCCCACCCTGGAGCCAGGCCTGGAGTTGGGGCCTGTGGGGGAGCACCTGGTGGCCAGGCTTTCACCCATGGGGCCTTGCCATGCCCAGCCCAAACCAGATACATGGGCTCATCCAACTGTGGACCTGCAGGAGGAGCATGAAGGGTCCAGTGTGTTGTGGATTGGGTGGCAGACCGAGGCGGGAGCTTTGGCGGTCCAATCCCTGGACAAGAAAACGGGCTATTGGGTTATGGGCTATGGGACATGGAATTTCACCTTTCTGGTGGGGAAGGAGCTGGAGCTTGTGGAAGAGGTTGAGTGATACCGGCTATATATAGTCAGACTCACCTCGACACATAGCATTGGCTCTGGAACCTAAGTCCCGGAGAGGGATTGGACACTCTTCTTTACTGGAGTTGATCTGGGTGAAAGGTGGAGGGCTGGGGTGGGCTTTCTATTAACCCCAAGAGTCTCTGACTGTATGTTGGGGTTTACCCCAGTGGACGAAAGGGTAGCTTGCCTGCACCTTCGGGTTGGGGAACGGGTCCTGACTGTTGTTTGTGCTTATGCACCAAATAGCAGCTCAGAGTACCTGCCCTTTTTGGAGTCCCTGGGAAGAGCGCTAGATGGTGCTCTGACCGGGGACTCCATTATCCTGCTGGGTGATTTCAACACTCACGTGGGCAATGACAGCATGACCTAGAGGGGTGTGATTGGAAGGAATGGCCCACCAGAGTGGTGTTTTATTTTACTTTTGTGCAAGCAGGTGCAGCAATGGCAGTTTCTGATGCAAAATCTCAGGCGTGGGAAGAGTTTGTCAAGGCCATGGAAAAAGACTACCAATCAGCTCCAAAAAAGTTCTGGCAGACTGTCCGGCGCCTCAGGGGAGGAAGGCGGCAACTTGCTCACACTGTGTACAGTGGGGATGGGGAGCTGCTGACATCAACTGTGGCTATAGTTGGGCAATGGAAGAAGTACTTTGAGGAGCTCCTCAATTCCACTGACGCATTCCAAAGACAAACCAGAACTGGGAGACCTGGGGATGGACTGTCCAATCCCTGGGGCAGTAGTTGCTGAGGTAGTCAAACAACTACACAGCAGCAGAGCCCCGGGGGTGGATGAGATTTGTCCTGGGTATCTCAAAGCTTTGGATGTTGTAAGACTGTCTTGGTTGACACGTCTCTGCAACATTGCGTGGTCATCGGGGGCGGTTCCTGTGGAGTGGCAAACCAGTGTGGTAGTCCCCATTTTTAAGAAGGGGGACCAGACGTGTATTCCAACTACAGGGTGATCACACTCCTCAGCCTCCCTGGAAAGGTCTACTCCTGGGTCCTGGAGAGGAGGGTCTGGTTGATAGTTGACTTTCAGATTGAAGAGGATCAATGTGGTTTTCGTCCTGGCCGTGGAACTGTGGACCAGCTCTTTACCTTCGCTAGGGTGATGGAGGGGTCATAGTTTGCCCAACCAATCCACATGTGTTTTGTAGATTTGGAGAAAGCTTATGACCGTGTCCCCAGGGGCACCCTGTGGGGGGTGCTCCAGGAGTATGGGGTGGATGGTCTTTTGTTAAGGGCCATTCAGTCCCCTTACCAGAGGATTGTGAGTTTGATCCACATAGCCAGCAGCAAGTCAGACCTGTTCCTGGTGAGGGTTGGACTCTGCCAGGGCTTCCCCCTTGTCACCGGTTCTGTTCATAACTTTTATGGACTGGATTTCTAGGTGCAGCCGTGGTGTGGTAGGTGTCAAGTTTGGTGGCAGAAGGCTCTCTTCTCTGCTTTTGGCGGATGCTCTGGCCTGCAGCTCTTGCTGGGGAGGTTCGCAGCCGAGTGTGAAGCACCTGGGATGAGGATCAGCACCTCCAAATCGGAGACTATGGTTCTCGACTGGAAAAGGGTGGATAGCCAACTCTGGGTCGGGAAAGAGGTCTTAACCCAAGTGAAGGAGTTTAAGTATCTCGGGGTCTTGTTCACGAGTGAGGGAAGGAGGGAGCCGGAGATCGACAGGCGGATTGGGGCAGCGTCTGCAGTGATGCGGATGCTGAACCGATCGGTTGTGTTGAAGAGTGAGCTGAGCCGGAAAGCAAGGCTCTTGGTCATGAGCTTTGGGTAATGACCGAAAGAATAAAATCACAGATGCAAATGGCCAAAATGAGTTTCCTTTGCAGGGTGGCCGGGCTCCGCCTTAGAGATAAGGTAAGGAGCTCAGACATCAGGGAGGGACTCGGAATAGAGCCGCTGCTCCTCCACATCGAAATGAGCCACTTGAGGTGGTTCGGGCATCTGGTTAGGATGCCTCTTGGACACGTCCCCAGGGAGGTGTTTCATGCATGTCTTGCCTGCAGGAGACCCTTGGGTCAACCCAGGACAAGCTGGAGGAAATACATCTCCAAGTTGGTCAGGGAACGCTTCCAGCTGAGGAGCTGGCACTTGGCCATGGAGAGAATGGCCTGGAATGCCCTAATTGGGATGCTGCCCTGCAACCCGGACCCAGATAAGCGGAGGAAGGCGAGGTGAGGCAAGGCGAGGTTTAAGGATCCTTTTGAATGTTTGTATGAGAACTGATTTAATAACAGATTAAATGTGATGACAAGAAACAAACATGTTTAATGATCAAAGTTTAATTCATTTATTGATCATACTGCTGAACAAGGATCAGTGTAAACAGAACCAAACCAGGAGAGGAGACCTGGTTTCATTCAACTCTAAACTAAAAGCCGCTGAGTCAGCAGTAAGACAGCAGCAGCGTTAGTTCCCTGTGTGGTTCTGTGAGTTTGGGTCCCAGTTCTGTTCGGATCCCTGACTGATCCCGCAGTAATAAACCGCTGAGTCGCTCTGCTCCGAGTCTCGCAGCAGCAGAGATCCATCAGCTGCAGCGGAGACTTTATCTGGACCGACTCCGGTTCCGTAGTTCACATTAGAACTGTCTGCTGGCCTAAAGCTGAGGAGGAGCTCAGGTCCACGTCCTGCTGCCGTCCTGTACCAACTGAGGGTGGACGGGACGCTGGGGGACGCCGTGGGTTTGGAGGTGGTGTTAGAACCGTCCAGCAGGGGGCACTGCAATGTGGCATCCTCACCTGGTCTCACCTGGACGATGGGCGTCGGCAAGGAGTCTCCATTCTGCTGAAAACCTGCTAAACAAGACAAAGTTATAATAAGAAAACTTGACAAGAACAACTATGAAAAGTCAGAAGATTAAAGTAAAAACATGAAATCTGAGTAATAAATAAGTAACAAGACTCAGATTACTCATTATAATATCAAATATTTTCTCAGTATTTTCTATGGCATTTAAAAATAAAACACCATTTAAAAGCTTTTTCACTGTTTTCAAAAATCAGACACATTTTACTTTTATCATAAAATTAAATCTAAAAACAAGGTTTAAAAAACAAAACTTTAATCCTTTAACATCCACACCCCAACAAGAAATAATATTATTTTTTTCATTTAATAACAAAAATGAATGTTAATATGAACAAGTTATTAGTGATAATATGGTGATATAGCGTAAGGTAATAATGTTTTTAAAAATCACTTAAAAAAACTTTATAGGTTCATTAGTTTTGTTTATAAGTCCAGTGCTTGATCCAATAAGACTGAGATTAAAATGCCGTTTATCAAAGGGTTAATTACGGAAAAGGATTAGGGCCACTAAAATAAAAAAAATGATAATGATTAGAATTCTGACTTTATTCTCAGAATTCTGAGATTAAAGTCAGAATTCTGAGATTAAAGTCAGAATTCTGAGAATAAAGTCAGAATTCTGAGATTAAAGTCAGAATTCTGAGATTAAAATCAGAATTCTGAGAATAAAGTCAGAATTCTGAGATTAAAGTCAGAATTCTGAGATTAAAGTCAGAATTCTGAGAATAAAGTCAGAATTCTGAGAATAAAGTCAGAATTCTGAGATTAATATCAGAATTCTGAGAATAAAGTCAGAATTCTGAGATTAAAGTCAGAATTCTGAGATTAATGTCAGAATTCTGAGAATAAAGTCAGAATTCTGAGATTAAAGTCAGAATTCTGAGATTAAAGTCAGAATTCTGAGAATAAAGTCAGAATTCTGAGATTAAAGTCAGAATTCTGAGAATAAAGTCAGAATTCTGAGAATAAAGTCAGAATTCTGAGATTAAAGTCAGAATTCTGAGAATAAAGTCAGAATTTTAACCATCGCACTGAGATTAAAGTCAGAATTCTGAGAATAAAGTCAGAATTCTGAGAATAAAGTCAGAATTTTAACCATCGCACTGAGATTAAAGTCAGAATTCTGAGATTAAAGTCAGAATTCTGAGAATAAAGTCAGAATTTTAACCATCGCATTGAGATTAAAGTCAGAATTCTGAGAATAAAGTCAGAATTCTGAGATTAAAGTCAGAATTCTGAGATTAAAGTCAGAATTCTGAGAATAAAGTCAGAATTTTAACCATCGCACTGAGATTAAAGTCAGAATTCTGAGAATAAAGTCAGAATTCTGAGATTAAAGTCAGAATTCTGAGATTAAAATCAGAATTCTGAGATTAAAGTCAGAATTCTGAGATTAAAGTCAGAATTCTAATCATTATAATTTGTTTCTTTTAGGTGGCCCTAATCCTCTTCCGTAGTTAATAGACAAAATTAGGAGATAAAATACAGCGATATTAACTCCTCAACAGTCCAATCAAATGAGATTAAATAATTCTCATTTTGATTATTTCTTAGAAAAATAGATATCCAAAATCACAAATGAGCAGCTCCCCTTAAATTCACTCAATCAAAGTATTTGTTCTTCATTTAAACCTGTAACTTTAACCTGTTTTTAGTTTTTAATTCAGAC
>SSNR01000621.1:5874-23374 GCA_006937965.1 Callopanchax toddi | reverse complement strand
CAGGTAAATATATTGGCGTTTAGAAGCTGAAACGATCTGGTAACTTGTTTAATGCAGTAATTTAAAACGGACACCAGAGGGAGCTCAAAACAAGCAAAACTGCATATTATCACTTTAACTTCTTCACAAAACACTTGTTGACTTGTATAAATGTTGCAGAAAACTAAAAGCAGTAACTGATACTGTACAAGTGTTGTGTCTTTAGTTTGAACTCTAACCCAATATAATGATTTATTCAAACATTAGACACAATAAATTATTATTACCTTGTTTTTTTAGTTTGTTTTGGGCAAAGGTGAAGCTCACATTTAAGAAGAACAGGCCAGCTGAGCTGTTCAAGTGAGGACAAACGCCAGAAGTAGTGAAACATCTTGTGATTGTATGATCTTTGGCTTCTGCTTTCGCTGGACAGCTGCTGCCCTCTTGTGGTGATTTAGTGGCATTACAACAAACTTCAAACTAAGCCTTTATTACAATCAGATGCTGCCCTCTTGTGGTGATTTAGTGGCATTACAACAAACTTAAAAAATAAGCCTTTTTTTACCATAGACATATACGTAGATGCCCCGTGGACTGGCGCTGCCTATTGGAGCTGGCGTCTCAGCGCGCCGCCATCTTGGATGGGTTCCCACCAGACGGCCCCAGTCAACTTATTTCTCCTGAGGAAGGTGTTTATTAAACTACAAAAACGAATATTTTGATTGTGCTTGGAAAACACTTTATTCACAGATGCAAGTTTCTCAGGGTTAAGCCTCACATAAATGGGTGGAAAAATGACCTGAGATTGTTTAAGAAAAGTCTGTATTATGTGAATATGAAAAATGCCCCCAAACTCGTTTCTTTAATGGATAATTTTAATTTATTAGATTGAGTCCCTCACAGTGTTCATGTTGTTTTTGTATTATGGTTTTTTTTTTTTTTTTTTTTTTTACATAAGCTGTGTCAACACGTTTTGATATTGGAAATATTTATGTTTGCCCTAACCGTTTGTATTCTTTGAATTGTACTAATTAAAAAAAATAAAAAATTAAACTACAAAAACACGTTTTTTATGCTCTTTAACAAAATCAGACATACGCAGAGGGAAGCTGTCTTCAGCATTTCTGCTCCAACAATCTGGAACACTCTTAATAGATCTGAGGGAAGCAGCATCTGATTTAAAACTATTTTATTTAAACAAACTTATGACTGTTATTCTCATACTTTGATCTTATATCTTTTGTTTTATTGTTTAGTTCTATTTTATATTAGGACTCTTTAATAGTTTTTACAGCTTTTGTTTCTTTTATATATTCCTTTATTTTTATTGTATTTTGTATGTGCACTATGTTGATGAGTGTGCACATATTTGACAGCATAATGTGTGAATATATATGTATCCTAGATTATTTATCTGCTGTGAAGCTCATATTGCTATGCATGAACAGTGCACTGCTATGAATAAGGTTTGATTTAATTTGACATATAAATAAAAATATAAATAATATAATTATATATAATATATACAAATATGAATTAATGAATTTTATTTTTTAATTAAAACATTTTGATTTGATTGAGTTTTTTTCACAATATTTTTCTCACTTACACACATACACACACACTGGGGCTACAGGCTATAAAAAATTATTTTTTTGCACAGCTTCTTCCAAGTGCTGCCACTCTGTAACTTCTGGGTGGTTAACGTTGCAATGTGGTGGAGCCTTAATTTATAAAATACAGAAACAACAAGCATGAAATGGTGGCTGTCAATCCCAGTTTGGGTTTCTGCAGTGAGTTCCCCGGGCGCAAAAACATCTTCTGGACCATCAGACGGTGGAAAATGCCCTGAGACTGCCCTGCAGTGGATTGTTATTCCAGCCTCATAGAAATGAAGAAAAAAAAACAATGACTCACTTCCATTAAAACCATGTTTAGCAGGGAGAGTCATAAGAAATACACCTTATGAAGGTAAATAAGCAAGATGTATAAACATTTTTTCCCAACTGGTAAGTAGGTTAAAAGATAAGGTAATGGCTATAAGCATGTTACTTTCACAGAAAGATGCTTGTTTTAGGAGGATGAGCAGTTTGAGAGGTATCACATCATTGTCACATCCTGTTCCCTTTGGTGCCCTCTGGTGTCTTTTGTTTGTATTAATCTTTCTCCTCTTGTTGTTTGCACAGGTGTTCCTTGTTGTCATCCAGCCCACCTGTGTCTCGTCTTCGTGATCACCTCCCTCCTTATTTAAGCTTCCCTGTCTTGTCATGTCTTTGTCGGATTCTACTGTGTTCTGTGCCTTCATCTTCGTCTGCCTTGCTTATTAATAAAACCCTTTTTTGGATTACATCTGCCGTCACTGCTGCTGATTCACTCATCCCTGCACCTTGGGTCCACCTAAAAACCTCAAATCATAATCATTTTTTATTTCTTTTAATAGTCTTTTGTGTAGACTGCTACTCTTCTAGTCTCAAATAGATTTTCTGATCTCATCTGCATGTTTTCCTTTGTTTTATTGCATTTATGTGCAAATAAATGAAAAACATCACATTAGATTTTTTATTCATACGATGTACATATATACACACACGTTACTTATTAACAATTAAAAAACATTTTAACTATTAAAATCATTTGTGAATAGAGAAACTGATGTACAAGGTAAACGGGGCCATCTCCCACTTCAACTCGTCCATTTGAAACAGTCTGAACAGGAAGTGATGTTTTAAATTAATGATGAGAAAAGACTGATGAGATGGAAACATGACGCTCAAACTCTGAATGTTGTTCAGCACTGCTCGAATCCTGCCATCAGAGAGAGAGCCAGAGACTCCACTGAACAGAAAGAAGAACAGAAAACAAGGAAAAGTTCATTACTTATTGTCTATGCTGAATAAATTAAAGGGCCATCAGGGTCATATAAGTCACTTCTATCAGTTATTCACCTACAGTAAGAACCACCCCCCTGGTGACATCACTTCACTGTAACTGGGGTGAGTTTGGCCTTGGGGAGGAGAGGCTGCTCTTCACATGGGAACCCCTAGTTCAGTCCCTGGCCCGGCCATGTGAACCAGATACTGAACCCCAACTGCCTTTCAGATCTCCCTTGGAAAAATTATTCTTAATCTCAAAAGGGACATTACCTGACTAAATATGGGTTAAAAGTGTGTCCTACATTTGTGTAGCGCTTTAGTCCAAGGACTCCAAAGCTCTTTACATTACAGTCAGTCATTCATCCACTCATACGCTGATGGTGGAAAGCTCTGTTGTAGCCAAAGAGGTGACACTGTTAGTTAACCTCTACAGAACACTATTTACCTGTTAGCTTACATGTAATAGTTATGATGTACAAGTGGGACCTTTTTGTACAAGAATAGAGCGTATCTCAGTAGGTAGAGCGGCCATCTGGCAACCAGAGGGTCTCTGGTTCCATCCCAGCTCCAGCTGGGTCCCTTTGTCGTTGTGTCCTTGGAGACACTTCACCCACATCGCCTACTGGTGGAGGTCAGAGGGACCTGGTGGTGTCGGTGCATGGTATCTCCACCTCTGTCAGTGCGCCCCAGGACAACTGAGGCTACAATGTAGCTGATCACCACCAGTGTGTGGATGTTTAGTGAATGACTGATGTGTTGTACAGAGCTTTGGGGAGTGTAGAACTAAAGATAAATATAACTACAGTACAGGACATTTACCAAGAGTTGTTTTAATACCAGATATCCTCTAAAGCTGGAAACAGACTTGTTATACTTTTCACGTACAGGATGATGTAACTTTCATAATCACACCTGCCTGCTAGAGTACAGCCTCCTCAAAATGGGTGCAGCCCAGATTTTTGTGTAGACATTAATTGTGTGCATTTTAGTACTGACATTTAAAGGTAAAATCCTCCAGATGATTGACAGGTTGGTGGTTTTTAGCAGGGCTGAAGTTGTTGAACAGATTAAAACAGGAAAACCGATTCATTCATAAAGTTTTAAAGCAGAGGGTAAATGAACCTGACGCGTGAGGATGAGGGGAACGTTAAAGCATGTAGGACAGAAATGTGCTGAGAGCGCTGACTCACAGTGAGGAAAGGAGCCCCGACACACCGCCTTGTTGAGTATCGTCACCAGGAACATGTGACAGTTTTTGAAATCGGACTCCATTTTATCAATAGACTCAATCCTGGAAACAAACAAACAGATGCATGATTGTGTCATGAGTGAGGAGAACTACTATGGGATATCGTCACATCCCAGCAAATATCTAAGGAAGGCTAAAGGAAAATGTACAGTATAAATTGATGCATAGATAGTATTTTACACCCTCTAAACTTGATAGAATGGGAATTATAAATAATAACTGTTGGAAATGCTCAGAACCAGGGACATTAATACATGCTGTGTGGCTGTGAATACGTGACTGTATAGGGGTGGACTGGAAGGGTGACACCATCTGCTAGCTAGGTGACCAGTCTGTACTTCCTGGGGTCCTGAAATATGATTTGGTGGTTATAGAAGTGGGAGTGGTTACAGCTGCTCGTGTTATTCTCAGTGTGTGGAAAAATCCGTCACCTCCGGAGTTTAATAGGTGGACAGAAAATATGCTGAGGATGGGCCATATGAGACACTTTTGGCTAATGGCTAATGAGGATCTGGATCATTTTGATGAATCATGGGACGGATTTTTGACTCAGATTTATGTATGAAGGGCATGATATGCTGGCCACCACTCATGATGTTTATTTTGGTTTATAGATTTGGTGGTTCCCTCTGGATATATAAATTCTTTTAGTCTTTTTTACTGGTCAACACTGTGAACTTTACAGAAGGATATGTTGTTTGGTTTTGGTTAAAATGGACAATATAATGTCAACATAAGTAAAGAAATAACAGAATTAGGTTTTAAAATGCTTTGTGCATGTTGACTTCTTTTTCAGAGGTTCCTGTTCAAAGGTTATAAAAATCAAGGTCAAATAAATGATAAAAGCTAGAATTCCTGTAACTTTAGAGTTCTTACTTCCAGGCTCCAAATCCAGCGTGCCACCGCTCTGAGAAGATGAGCACCAGGTTCAGAACTTTCATTATCGCCTCCTTAACAAAACTGACCTGAGAAAACACAAACAAACCCATCAGATAAGAGAACGACAGCTCATACAGACAGTATAAAGATACCAGCTGATCTGAAGCCGGTGTGAAAGTTCTGATTGGACTCAATGGTTTTTGTCTCTGCAGAGACCATACGGAAACCGGACCGCATCAGTTCCACATGCTGTGTAGTCTTGTTTGTTTAAAGGTGTGGACTGGTGTCTTTTATACAGGTAACCAGTTCAAACAGGTGTCATTACTACAGGTAATGAGTGGAGGACAGAAGAGCTTCTTAAAGAAGAAGTACGAGGTCTGTGAGGGACAGAGTACTAGGGGTCAAATACTTATCTGCTCCGTTATCCAAATACAGTCTTCATAAATCAGACAGTGTGATTTCCTGGATTTATTTTACATTCTGTCTCACAGTTGAAGTGTTCCTATGATGGACATTACAGACCTTTCTAAGAGGGACACCTAGCAGAATCAGTGGCTGATAAATACTATTTAGTATGTGGATAGAAGCTGCTTAAAAGGTTCAAATGAAGGAAACTGGACTTCTTTGGTTCTTTGAAGACGTTTCTCTTCTTATCCAAGGAGCTTTGTCAGTTCTAATTTGAATATGGGAGAGTCGAGCTGATAAAGTGTAGCTGTCTGTTGTTGCTGAACAAGCTGAAACTACCTGCAGACAAGGAACAATACAGTTATTCTGAATAGAACAGATTACCATAAAGTCACCACACGTCTGAGTGACAGCACCACATATGAAGCACTGAAACTGGTAAATGAAAAAGTAATAGACCGCTCATTTCACTACAGACTCTACCCAGGGGAAGCCACTCCATGTTTATATTAGGGATGCCACGATCAGGCGACTATTAAAATCGTCAGTGACAAAATTCTGACTCATAAAACAGAAGGCTTCACCAAACACATCAACGCTGTGGACAAGAACATCAGGTTCACCAGAGACGACGGACACAACAACACGCCGCCTTTCTTGGACTGCGCTGTTCAAACTAAACAGGATGGAAGTCTCAGCATCGAGGTCTACAGGAAAGCTGCTCACACAGACCAGGATCTACATTTTGACTCACATCACCCACTGGAACACAAACTGTCAGTTATCAGGACTCTACACCACCGGGTTGAGAACACTCCCACCAGAACTGAAGAGACACAAAAGGAACAGAAACACATCAAGGAAGCTCTCCAGACCTGCAGATCCCCAAACTGGACCTTTGTTAAATCAACAAAGAAGTCTGGAAAACACTCCACAACAGCAAATAAAAAAAGACAAGGGCAACAGGCGCTAAAGCATCGTCATCCCACACGTAGCAGGAGTCTCAGAGAAACTGAGAAGAATCTTCTCCAAACACAGCATCCCAGTAAAGTTCAAACCCAACAACACCCTCAGACAGAAACTGGTTCATCCAAAGGACAAGACTCCCAAACAGAAGATCAGTGGTTTGATCAGTTTATGAGGACTGTCCAGACCTTTACATAGGAGAAACAAAACAATTACACAACACAGGAGAGACACCTCTTCAGGTCAAGACTCAGCAGTCCACCTACACCTCAAGGACAAGGGACACACTTTGAAAATGACAATGTCCACAGTTTGGACAGAGAAGATATCTATGTCAAACAGGACCTACATTACATTAACCAGAGGGGGAGGCCTTTCCAGTACCTACATTCAGCTCTGAACCTGATCCCCAGGCAGCTTCAGTCTAATTCACACCTTCCTGCACCTGATCAAAAAACTCACCAGGGGACCCGTCTGCCACAACAGAGCCAACGACTTCTCAGGGGGTGGGGAGGAGGGCGAGTCACAGGTAGTTTCAGCTTGTTCAGCAACAACAGACAGCTACAGTTTATCAGCTTGACTCTCCCATATTACAGTTAGAATAATAATTAATAATAATAATACATTTGATTTATATAGCGCTCTACATTCTTGGAATTCTTGGAATAAACCTATAAGGCTAGAGACGTGCAGTTTCACCGCCGATCCTTTTCGGTTTTTGTGGTGAAAGGACGGAGCGGAGGGATGAGTTTTACGGCGACCGCGTAGACAGGTGAAGCGAGGTCGGGCTGGATCCTCCGAAGGAGGACCTTGGCACGGGCTGCGTGCGTCAAAGGTCTGATTAGTCTGGACAGCAGGAAATTATGCTGACAAGAGCTCAGCCTTGCTTCAAACGCAAGTTGCGTTAATTGCGTTATTTTTTAACGTGCATCATAATTAATGCGTTAAAGTCCCAGCCCTAATGTTTTTATTTTCAAAACTCATCCAGCGGGCCGGACTGAACCCCTTAGCAGGCCGGATTTGGCCCGCGGGCCGTATGAATGACACCCCTGATTTAAACCCTTTCAGACTACCATGACCTGGATGACTTCACAGCATATTCCCTTCAGAATGACCCGGATAACCGTTTTTAGTCAGTGCAGGTTGTTTACCTTTTCCCTCAACAGACAGCGGTCATGAATAGTCGCCAAATATCTGTAGTGGATTTTGATCAGCTGATCCAGGTCCTTTGCTTCCTGTACCTGGTGTTGAAACTCCAGTCCTGTGCTGTGCAGAATCTGTCAAAACACAAAGAAAACGGCCTCTTTAATAGCCTTCAATAACACTCATTTATTTAAAGGACTCTCACTGAAATATTAAGAACTCAAAACATTTTAAACACATTGAAAACACCATGTTAAAATTCAAGTATTTTTAAAGATTTGTATCACCAGTAAGAACGCTGCTGGTTCTCTGTCCATGAGAAGAGAACCTTCAGATGTTTTCTGGAGGCACCAGAACCGAGGAACGGCTGTAGCATCATCAGAACTGAGCCACAGAATAAAGAAGGCTAATGTGGTTTAGCATGCTTATAGCATTACAATTAAACACCTTTACTATGAACACAGGACCATGGAGTCCTAACACACCACCGTTCAGGATTCAAACTTCCAGTCAGGGATTCTGCCAGGTTTAAGCTTCTTAAGGACATTAGGACTCAATTTTAAGACCTATATGAATTATGAAAAATACTTTTTTCTAAGTTTCTTTCAAAAGTTATACATTTTATTACTATTCATTTAAATTAGCTAGTTTTTACTACAATTAAAAATACATTAAAAATCAGGTAACTTCTTAAAATGATAATTATTTCAATTCATTCTGCTTTAAAATATGAAGTTCAGAGGGAAGCTGGTTACCGAGTTAGGAGAACTAGTTTAGTTCTGAGCTGATTTACTAGCAGACTACCAGAGCAGAATAATGCATTGAGGTTCTCAAGCCTGTGCAGCCCTGTCTATAGCTATGCGCTGGCACAGAGTTAGACCTCTTAGAAACAGCAACGCATGACATCACTTTGTTGCGGAGCCTAAAGCCTAAAGACAGATTCAGGTTACTGAATTTAAGACCACTAGTCTACTTTAAAAAGTTACATCTAGGATTTAAGACTTTTCCAGACCCCACTGAAAACCTGTTAAAATACTCCTTTGAACATAGAGCTTTATATAACGTTAGGTCACTGAACGTGTGCTTCCACTGTCTGAATGTAACTCTCTGTATGGAAAGGTTTCCTCTTACCCTGGTCATGATGTAGTTGTGAAGGCTGTTAACGAAGTGCATCAGTTTAACTCGCAGCAGACACATCCTGTGAATCTGTTGGTTGACCGGCTCCTTTAGCTTCACTCCTTCAGCTGAAGGTCCTTCCAGTTGTTTATTGACTTCTGTAAAATCTGAGATAAAACATATGAGACAGCATTTAAATACAGAGAATAATTATACAAGACCACAGAATTATTTCATATTCATGTGTTATTTAGAAGAGTTTTCTTTTGCCATCCTCATTGAACTAACCAACAAGAACTGTTAAAGGTGATATACTGTATAGGTAACGAGCAAAACAAATCAAACCTTTTTTTTTCATGCCTCTTAACAACGTTCTAACATAGCACAGCTATAAATATATTGTGGCGATTAAAAAAAAGAAAAATAAATTAATAAAGTGGTTCTTTAAAAACCTCAGCCAGTCATACATTTTGGACTGAAGGCAACTATTGGACAATCCGACTGTCATGTCTCGCCGAAGCGCCTCACTTCCTCACTGCTTGGATCCTCCATGAATACTGCTGGAGCATTTTAAAGCAGAACATCCAGGAAGTGAGAGGAGGACAGAAACGGGGTGAGGGCTCTGAGACGTGTTTGTGTAAAATAGCTAGCTAGCTTGTTTGAAGATTACACAGTGCAGCTTTAAGGCTACAGATCTCTAAAAGAATTATTTGTTTTCATCAAAAAATGTCAAGAAAAACATGACATGATTAAAGCCTGAATGTGTTGTTTTTATCCAACAAAACCCAAAAATGTTTAGTTTGACTTGACATGAAAAGAGAGAAAAGGAGGAAAAGGGACTGAATGCTGATTTCTAGAAGTCTACCAGGTTTAATCCAGGCTCGTACCACTGAATCGAAGTGTGTCCAAACTGTATTTGGCCCATTTAATCTGAAGCAGCAGGAGAAACACTTGATTGTAAATCTTCTGACACTCGGAGCTGATCACAATATCAACAGGCCAGGGAACCTGTGGAGAGTCAAACAAATGTCAGCAATTCAACCGCAGAAGCAAAAACTAACACGTTTTAGAAAGGTCATACATTCCACCCCTTTAGGGCACCAGTTCAGTGTTATTGAAGGTATACTAAAGGACCACAAAGATAACAACATGGTTCTTAAACAATCACCAAAATAAACATTTTCTTCTCGTTCAAGGTAAGTTTAAGATACTCCAGCACTTTGCATTGGTGATGATTTACAAATCAACAGTTCATATTTACCCAAGAAGACAAATGTTTCACGTCCTCGTCTCATAAAAGTTCACGGTTTTGTTCTAAAACCTTTATTTTAGTTATATATAGTAGGGATGTCCCGATATTGATATTGATATCGGAATATCGGCTCCAAAAATACGATATCGGATTATATCGGACTTTATCAAAAATCTCCGATATCAGCCGTCTGTACTAAAAGCAGGAATTGTAGTCGTCCTTTTAGTTAACCAACTATTATTTGTTTTCGGCTTGTTATTAAAGTTATGTTTATTTTGTTTGTACTGTTTTTTAATGGTCACTAAGAGCAATGATCTCATTCTTTTGGGCAGTGTATGAAACTCTGAACACTCAAATTGAAGCAGTTGATAATTTTTTCTTATGTATTTTCTTATGTATTATATCGGATTGATATCGGTATCGGTAAATACTGAAGGCTGCAACATCGGTATCGTATCGGAAGTGAAAAAGTTGTATCGGGACATCCCTAATATATAGATATAGTTCTGAGGGCGCTCATATCGAGGCTCTGCGTACCAAGTATCAGTGCCAAGTTCTTGCTTGAAAACATCGATGAAAAAATTCTGTGCTCCCCCAACTACAGAAAAAATACTGAGAATATATATACATATAAATCAGAGTCTGGATCGGGAGGTAACGTCCGATTTCGATCGAGTCTGAAACCACGTGATCGGACCGGGACATCCCTAGTAGGAGATGTCATTTTGGGTAATCAGGAGCTGCTCAGCCTCCTGTACAACACATCATCAGCTGTGCACCCTCACCCTAGGCTGGCCCACCACAGGCTGATCAGACCTGGGTGTTGCACTGGAGGTTCTATGATCAGTCCAGACTGCTTCCTTCCTTCAGCCACAGCCAATGACTGCTTCTTACAGGAGCTATTTGATAGTCTTCCTCTGAGCCTGTCCTCTGACTCCCATCTCCTTCAGTGGTCTTGTGATGGAACTAGCTATGAAAGCCTGCAGCCCACCTCTACTGGATGCACATACAGTTTTCGGCTCTGATCCACTGTTTTAGCTGCCAAACTTGCATATCATAGTTTTTTCCTTTTAAATGCCTCATCGGTAGCTTCCTCTCATGTACAGAAGACCGATGATAAGCCTGTAAATGTAATTTTCTTGTATGAAATGTTAATATAATGTGACTAAAAAAGACATCTGATTCTAGAAGTAGAAACTTCCCCATGGTCGAACTGCTGGCATGAATAGGGTTTATGCACGGTCACTTCCTGGTTGCGATAGACGCTACCCCTCCCTTCCGGTTCAACGCTGTTCCCACACAGACTGAACTAAATGGATTTTTTTACCCGTTTTCTTCAAGACCTGCCGCGCATCACGGTAAATGATGTCCACCGGATTTTTGAAAAACACACAGAGACGTCTGTGAGCAAGCGGGGGAAGGACTTTAAGCTGTATATAACCAGCTTTATTCATGAAATTGAAGGTAAGCTAACAGCGTTAGCTCGTAGCTTCCATCATCAAAAAACAGTGAGACAGATCTATATAGCCGTGATCGTGGGCTCCAACTGCTTCCCAACTTTCAACTTTCTCTGGTCTAGCTGTACGTTATCAAACACCAAGTCTTCATTCACCAAAAGAATAGTTGTTCCAGTGAAATAACACACGAACGGCGCCGCGCCTCCTCCTTTAGCCTCCTCCACTCGGCTCTTTGACTACTGTGCTGCAAAGTGTCGACTGCAGACACGGTGTGGTTAGAAATGATCACGTTTTCTCTTCTTAAGTTCACAATCCTTCCTTTTTGTAGTTATTTATTCAGTGGAAATGTGTGGAAACGGACTGATGAATTCTATTCAGCTGATGCGGTACACAACGGAACACAGCAGTGTTCAGCTGTCGAGGCTTCCCGTCCGCTGATACTTATATGATGGCTTCATTTCTTAGTACTATAATATATATATCATACTGTACTATACTATACTATTACTCGTTTTGATTATAAACAATATCTTTAGCTGGAAATGCACTCTAACATCTCAAATGGAACCGGAAATGGTCCCGCGAGTTAATTTTAAACCGGAAGTTCTACTAAGTACTCTGTGCATAAAGCCCATTAGCGCTCAGTGAGTTCACCGATAGGAAAAGAGAAAAAATCCATCATCTGATTCTCTGATTGGCCGATTCTGATCGCCAGCTGACTTTTTGGTGCATCCCTGGTTTTAAGCACTTTATTAAAAATGTAAGCACTTTCCAAACCTTGATAGTTCCCTGTGACAACTCAAGCATTCTCAAGGATTCCAAGCAGCACTGTAACAATGATGCATGTTTAAGGATTTTATTAGTGGCATTAAAAAAGAAAAAAGCAGTAACAAGAAAACGCTACAAGCGTGAACCTCCTACAACACAACGGTGGTTAGAAACTGTAAAAGGAAATCAAATGGAAAGGCTGACGTATCTGCTCCCTCTTGACACAACACACCAAGATTTAAGGACTCATAAGTCACAATTATCACATGAATATGTGTTCCTTGCAATGTAACCATAACTGTGTTCTTTTTGTTAGTTTTTTGTAGCTATTACTTGATTTTAATAATATTTTGTTCCCCTTTAATGTACCTTGTTTCTGTATCCAGTCCAACAGTGTAAAACGATGAAGAGGATGTAGGAATTAACCTCCAGCTCTTGTTGGTTTTTGTTTTGACAGCAACAAGATGATGTTTAAAAGAACACATTTAAAAGTTTTTAAACAAAACAATGATGTTGTTTACCTTGTAAGTCAGAGTTAGGGCCTCCAAATTGTTCACTGGCTGCTTCTTCCTGGAGGGGTCAATGCTCTCCAGAAACACCGATAACCTTTAAAATACAAGATGAGACAAAATGTTGACTTTACCGATATCACTCATCTTCAATCTCATTCTGGACTCCTAGAGACGTGCAGTACCGGCTACTGTCCTCTGGGCAGCGCTGTCCGACTGCCTCCTGCAGCTGCGCATTGAGAAAAGAGGGCTGCTGCCAGCTCTCCTTCTCCTGCACCTTGTCAAAGATGGCTGTGTAGAAGTCATACATAGTGTCTCCAGCTTCCAGCAGGAAGTAGTTCCTCATCGCCTGCAGGTATTCCAGCAGCCTGAGGAAACATCAAGGAGGTAAACAACCAACACAAACAAAAACACAAACCTCAAAGTGATGCTTACTTGTAGTCTCTCTTCAGAGTTTTCATCAGGTTCCCGCAGCACTCGATGTACCTCCTCTCTATATGAGGGTAGAGGCAGGAACGCAGGGTGAGCTCGAACGTCTGGCAGGTGACGGACTGAGACGAGCGGTCCACGATGAAGTCACCGCCAGAGAAGCGCTCGTGGAAGTCACTCTGCTCCAAGTAGAGCCTGAAGAGGAAGCAAAACCCACCAGGCAGTTAAACTCAATCCTAAAAGCAGTGTTATATGATGACCTCATGTTAAGACTTTAAGAACCTAATGATTTAAATTTAACACCTACAGGAAGTATAAAAACTGACGACTTCTTCCAAATTCTCCATCAAAGTTACAACTTTTATTGCCATTCATGTGAATGACAGGGTTCTTAGACCTTTACCAAAATATAATCCAAGCTGAGTTTTCAAGATTTTACAGAACCTCGCACTGACACAGATTACCATTAAATGTTTTTGTTCTGAAACATTTCCAGTTCCAGTTTAAACTGAGATGAACTGGTTCTGAGGGCCGATACCGATCACTAGTTCTGGTTCTGAGGGCCGATACCAATTACTGGTTCTGAGGGCCAATACCGATCACTGGTTCTGGTTCTGAGGGCCGATACCGATCACTGGTTCTGGTTCTGAGGGCCGATACCGATCACTGGTTCTGGTTATGAGGGCCGATACCAATCACTGGTTCTGAGGGCCGATACCGATCACTGGTTCTGGTTCTGAGGGCCGATACCAATTACTGGTTCTGAGGGCCAATACCGATCACTGGTTCTGGTTCTGAGGGCCGATACCGATTACCGGTTCTGGTTCTGAGGACCGATACCAATTACTGGTTCTGAGGACCGATACCGATCACTGGTTCTGGTTCTGAGGGCCGATACCGATCACTGGTTCTGGTTCTGAGGGCCGATACCGATCACTGGTTCTGGTTCTGAGGGCCGATACCGATCACTGGTTCTGAGGGCCGATACCGATCACTGGTTCTGGTTCTGAGGGCCGATACCGATCACTGGTTCTGGTTCTGAGGGCCAATACCGATCACTGGTTCTGGTTCTGAGGGCCAATACCGATCACTGGTTCTGGTTCTGAGGGCCGATACCAATCACTGGTTCTGGTTCTGAGGGCCGATACCGATCACTGGTTCTGGTTCTGAGGGCAGATACTGATCACTGGTTCTGAGGGCCGATACTGATCACTGGTTCTGAGGGCAGATACCGATCACTGGTTCTGAGGGCCGATACCGATCACTGGTTCTGGTTCTGAGGGCAGATACCGATCACTGGTTCTGAGGGCCGATACCGATCACTGGTTCTGGTTCTGAGGGCCAATACCGATCACTGGTTCTGAGGGCCGATACCGATCACTGGTTCTGGTTATGAGGGCCGATACCAATCACTGGTTCTGAGGGCCGATACCGATCACTGGTTCTGAGGGCCGATACCAATTACTGGTTCTGAGGGCCAATACCGATCACTGGTTCTGGTTCTGAGGGCCGATACCGATCACTGTTTCTGGTTCTGAGGGCCGATACCGATCACTGGTTCTGGTTCTGAGGGCCGATCACTGGTTCTGAGGGCCGATACCGATCACCTGCCGATCTCAGTTTTTGGCATCTTCTGAATTATCTCAAAGAACGATAATTACCAGAATGTTTTTTTAATCTTTCTGATTAACTTGAAAATGGTGCTTCTAGAAATAAAAAGTTCCACATGGAGGATCTGTTATCATGATGATGAGTTCACAGACCAGGAAAAATGTCAGATTTTTTATTGCTGCTTGGTGATGATGCATTCACTGACAGAAATTAAACCTTTTGATTGGTTGAATAATTCCAGTCACCTAGTTTCCAGCACCAGTAAGAACCCTGACTTTAACTCTGTTAAGATTTTAGAATATCTTATTTTTCTATTCAATTCAGTAAATCTTTAAAACTCCAGATCACATCAAGTCAACTCAGAGCAACAGATCCAGATCCTTCAGGTCCAGATTGAGGACAACTGATTACAGTGAATGGAATTCAGTCATAATAAAATTAAGTTAATTCAAAATGCATTTCAGCAAACCAGAAGAACACAATGAATCTGCACACCTGGCAAAGTTGATGGCCAGCAGAGGATCATGGACGTCATCGATCTCTAGGTGCTGAGCCATGATGGACTGCATCTTGATCAGACTCCTCGCCGTGGCCTGATGCTCGGTCACCGTGTCTGACGGAGTCTCTTCTCGGCTGCAGAGACGTGACTGCACCGACTCCAGGAACAGGGTGTATAAACTCTTCCTTTCTGCATCTGAAACCCAATGGTTTTTATTTGTTCTTGAAAATGTAACAAAAACACAACATCACAACAGCTGCAGTGAACATTCCAGGATTTTTAACCTTCACCAAAATGGGGGAATAAAGCTATGAATAAAAATAAAAATGGGCCCCATAAACTTTATTCAGCTACAGTTTCAAGCGGTCCAGACCTCTGGAGGATCTCGCCGGTTCCTCCGCCTCCTTCCAGTCCAGGTTTTTGAGCAGCTGCATGGACTTCCCAGCCATGATGATCTGCTTTAGGACAGGTTTGAGGAAGGACACCATGGTGAGCTGCCTGCTGCTGGAGGTCTGATCACCTCCTGAGCTCCCACTAGCTGCATCGTTCAACTTTTCCTCACTGTCCACCATCTGGGACACACTGTACAGGGTGTATGTAGCATACCAGAAGTCTCTATGGTTCACTGGGACGTCCTTGTTTCTGAGCAATAAAAGACAATGTATAAAGCCCAAATTCAGCTGAAATCTTTCACCATAAAGTTATTTTGAATGCATTTCTGCCACATACCTTTGGATGATGAATTCTTTGGCAGGATCAAACAAATGGCCATGAACGATCCACTCATCCACGATCTCTAAATAAGGTCTGACTGTTTCGGTCCATAAAGAAAACAGCAAAGCCACCTGAAAGCAAAGAATCATCACACAGCTATATATACTGCCATTTTCTTCTAAACACCCCTAAAAAGAAAACAATCTTGTGCAGACCAGTCTTGCAGCACTCACCGTTTGCTCCGATGCTTCTCCGGCGCCGTCATATTCGATGATGGCCTTGTAGAGGGTGTTGAGCAGGTGAGAGGCCCGCACAACGTTTGGGGTGGCAGGTGGAACTTCTAAAACTCCTGTGCAGAAGACTTTGTGCAAAACTTTGATCTGAGCCAAGTGACAGCTGAGTCGTTCCAACACTGCAGACAGGGTCACCGTCTCGTCTGCAAAAGACCAAAACTGATCAAACACAAACTCCAAGAGCCAACAGAACCCTCAAGGGGGAGGGGGTGACATAGTATTAAGCATTCAAACTGACATTTAATGGTTAAAATCCTGCAGATAAATAAAAGGCTGGTAGTTTTGAGCAGGACTGAAGCTGAAAAATAGATTCATTTGTAAAGTTTTATAGCTGTGTTTTTGGTAGCTGAGATTTTTGTCTTTAACTCATTTCAAGGTGTTGGACATTTTCTCCTCCAGCTACAGCATAGATTCAAGTTTAATACACCAAAGTGACATTTATGTTAGAAAATAAATATATTTTCTATATCCATTTTTTCCTAAATGTTAAACTATGTGGTCCACTTGGTCAGTTTTCTACTCTCTAAGGGTTATTTGGGTTCACTCAGGAAGACGGTGAATTAACTGATGGTTAGCATGTAAAAATGATACAACATGATTTTCAAAATAGAAGTAGTGAGGGGAAACAGGAAGTTTGTGGTTTTTATCAAGTTAAATATAAAAAGAAATGTGAGGCTAATCATTCTCCAGACACAGAAAACTGCATCAACAGGAAGTGTGATGAAATGTTTTCACACCAAAAATAATGACTAGTAGGTGCAAAAGAAGGGAGTAGAGGTTAAAGGAAACTAATCCACAGTTCTCAGAGTTACTTCTGTTAATTCAGAGGGAAAAAAACAAACAAACAATTGATTGTGGCTGAAAGTAAAGAAACAATTAAATAGGTAACGCTAGAAGAGTAACAAAAGTGAAATACCAGTTGGACAAGCTGAGAATACAAAGGACTTTTATTCTAAAAGACTAGAGTCTTTATTTAACCCTTTAACCATCCAGGAAACGGTACAGAAATATCAAGACCACAAGCACCAGGCTGAGGGACAGCTTCTTCTCTAGAGCTGTAAAAGCCATCTGCCCACCCCTCTCCCTTCTGCCCCCCTGCACTCACCCCCTCAACTGCTTAAAGGGATACTCCACCGGTAACTGATTTTTTTGTCTATTATCATATTCCTCAGAGTTAGATAAGTGGGCAAAAACTATTTGTAAACAGCCCAGCCGTTTTCCTGATCCGGCAGGCGGATATTTGCCTCTGGCGATACTCCTTTAGCATTAGCTTAGCGTCAAACACTGTAAGTTAATGGTACCTACTAGCATGCTATTAGGTACCATTCACTTACAGTGTTTGACGCTAAGCTAATGCT
>SSNR01000620.1:183338-209946 GCA_006937965.1 Callopanchax toddi | reverse complement strand
CCCCCCCCCCCCCCCCCCCCCGACAGCTCACCACCACCCCGACAGCTCACCACCACAGTTAAAAACATTTCTAGAGGAATCCCTGAGTCCTGTGGATTCTTCCGGAAAAACCTTACTGGACACCTGGAAGAATGTTGATTCATGTTATCAGAGGTTAAACATAATAAAGAGTCATTATAATCCAAGTTATTGGGAAAAAAGAGGATTATTGTTTGTGTGATGGTCAAGGGGTCAGAGGTCAGAGGAATAGTGTAATTGATAACGCTACAATGGCCAAATACATTCATTTTTTAACAATTGCCCTTTAGTCCTTGTTTCAAATTGTAATTTTCTATTGTCTTACTGAACATGGGAAAGCCATGACGCTGCCACCCTGTTGACTTCAGATTGATTGAAGCGTCAGCTATCTTGAAGCTGCTTACTGTAGCCCTGCTTGTCTCTGTTCTCAGAATCAGAATGCTTTTTATTAAAGACACACTTCCTGTCAATCAGGAACTTGACTTGGTTACATAGTGAACCCGGGCGGCCATGAGGCGCCTGCGTTGCAGATGACATGTGCATAACAGAGAGAAACATGTTTTTATTAAGAGGGTAAGAGTGAGGAAGTTAAAAAAAACAACAGTTCTCAGCTGTCCCAGTAGGGGGCAGCTGCTAACGGTGGAACCCCCCCCCCCCACCAATAGTCATGTGGGTAGAAAAAGAGAGAGTACATTCCGGTGAGGTAGGGGCGGGGGGACCTCCTGCGTCACACGAGAGTCAACACAGCAGCATCGAGTTAGCCGGTGGGGGTAAAGAGGTGGGTTCCAGGGCAGAGAACAGAGTGGGGGCAGAGCCGCCTTCACATTCCTCTCCAGCTTGTTGTGGGAAAACCAAGGGCATGTAATCAGATGTTTTGGTTATGTCTCCAGGCAACAATGTCCAAGGTTGTTTGCTCGTCACCTTACAGTTCGTTATACAAGGGCTTCTGTATTTCAATATTCTGAACCATGGCTCTGAATTACCTTACACTCTCACCATTCGCTCCATGGTGCCTTTAACCCCTTTAATGAGTTCATAGCCCGCTCCTTGTCCACGAGCCAGTTCATTCAGCGCAGAGGTGACAGAGTTCATAGTGCGTGTTTGATTTTCCAGGAGGGCAGAGTTTTCCAATCGCCTCTGCCAGCTCCTCAAACTTTTTCATTTGAATGCGATGACAGAAATATTTGCCAGCTCCAACCAGGCAAAAACCCATCATCATGAATAGGGATGTAACGATGCTTCGAAAATTGATTTAAAACCGGTGAAAACTAGTTTAAATATGAATCGGTTTAGAAAAAATAAAAATCAATTCACAACAGCCTGACGTACTACTACATTTAAAGCCCTGAAAAGGGGAGTAAATGCTAAAAGAACCACAGACTCGTTACTTTCTCTGCTCAGACGTGTAATAAACGACTTAATTCAACTTAAATACATAGAGTGATCATAAAGAAACATAAAATACCAGTCCGATTGTCTTTTCAACTAGTTAGCGTCATTGGCTATCAGCTAGCGGCTAACTGTGGCTAAACTTCGTTCAACAACCAAAACAAAGCAGAAACAAAACCGGATCAACAACTGAACGCATTCATGAAGGTTCTGTTAAAGTTACACGACACTACAGGTGTTCTTATGGATAAGTCACACCTGAAAAGGAGAGTATAAAAATATATAATATAAACACGGAGTTACTTCATCTACTGCACAAACGTGCTCACTAGCGCTAGACGTCCCCTGCTGGTCACATGTCGTTACTACAGCTACTAAATCAAAATCCACATTAACATCTGTTTAACTAAACTACATCTAGTATTTGGCTAAAAACTACTGACAAACATTGTTAATGTAAACAGTAATGAACACATTTCCCTTCATATCTATTAAACTATACACATACTGACAAATACATTTGAAGTTTAAACAATAATGAGGACATTTCAACCATCACACACAGTGGTGACAAAGTTCTGCTAATCATTCAGAACAGAGACAAGCAGCTTCTAGATAGATGACGCTCCAGTCAATTAGAAGTCAACAGTGTGGCAGCATTTGGCTTTCCCTTGTTTCCAGTAAGACAATAGAAAATTACAATTTGAAACAAGAACTAATTGTAAAGAAAAAAAAAAAAGTATTTGCCCATAAAATAAATTTTGTTGAAAAAAAAATCGTACAAAATCGAATCGTGGCTTGAGTGAATCGTTACATCCCTAGTTCTGAATGATTAGCAGAACTTTGTCACCACTGTGTGTGATGGTTGAAATGTCCTCTTCATTGTTTAAACTTCAAATGTATTTGTCAGTATGTATAGTTTAATAGATATTCAGGGAAATGTGTTCATTACTGTTTACATTAACAATGTTTGTCAGTAGTTTTGCCAAATACTAGATGTAGTTTAGTTAAACAGCCTGGTGCAGGTCTACAATTTGTTTCTGGTGTCCTTTGACAGCTCTTTGGTCTTGGCCATAGTGGAGTTTGGAGTGTGGCCGTTTGAGGTTGTGGACAGGTGTCTTTAATTTTTAAAACAAGTTTAAACAGTTGCCACTATTACAGGTAATGAGTGGAGGGCAGAGGAGCCTCTTACAGGAAACGTTACAAGTCTGTGAGACCCAGACATCTTGCTGGTTTGTTTTTGACCAAACCCCCCCCAACTGTAACTTGCAAATAAAATTTAAAAAAATCTGACAATGTGATTTTCTGGGTATATATTTTTATTATGTCTCTCAGAGTTGAGGTTCAGCTATGATGAAAATTACAGAACTCTCTAACTTTGGGAGAACTTACACAATTGGTGGCTGACTAAATACTTTTTTGCCACACTGTATATATACACCGTTACCGCACATGCTTCAAATTATACCACAGTAATGATTTTAGACCATATCGCTCAGCCCTACCTCTGACCTGTGTGGATCATCATGTGTCTTTTTAAAGCTGACTTGTGGCTAAAACTTTGTCCACAGTCATTACAACAAAATGGTCTCTCACCTGTGTGGATTCTCATGTGGCTGTTTAAAGCTGACTTTTGGCTAAAGCTTTTTCCACAATCACAACAATATGGCTTCTGACCTGTGTGGATCATCATGTGTGTTTTTAAATTTGACTTTTGGCAAAAACTTTTTCCACAATCACCACAACAAAATGGCTTCTCACCTGTGTGGGTCATCATGTGTATGTCTAAATGCGACTTTCGGATAAAACATTGTCCACAATCACGACACCAAAATGGTGTCTGACCTGTGTGGATTCTCATGTGTGTGATTAAATTTGACTTTCGGCTAAAACGTTTTCCACAATCACCACAACAAAATGGCTTCTCGCCTGTGTGGCTCATCATGTGTACGTCTAAATACGACTTTCGGGTAAAACTTTGTCCACAATCATCACAACAAAATGGCTTCTGACCTGTGTGGATCATCGTGTGTGTCTTTAAAGTTGGTTTTTCCCTAAAACTTTTCCCACAATAACCACAACAAAATGGCTTCTCACCTGTGTGGATTCTTGTGTGTAATTTTAGACCTTGTTTTCGGGTAAATCTTTTACGACAGAGATCACAACGATATAATTTTGGTCTTGTGTGGACTTTCCTGCGTGTCTTGACAGTGCCTACACCTGAGTCAGGAGACCTGATCTCCTTCCTGTTTTTGTTACCGTCTTCAGTTTTTGACCGAGTGTTTGACAGCTGACAGCCAGGATTGTTTACATGCTCTTCCTCTTCCTCATCCTCACTGTCTTCAGTTTGTGAAGAGCTGGAATCTTCTTCCTGAGTATTTGGGGTTCCTGGGTTCCTGATGGTTTCTGCTCCTCCACAGTCCTCTCCACCAGTTGCTGCTGTCATCTGGTCAGTGGAGCTGCTGACTGGAACCACTTGGTGCTGAGGAAGCTGTGACAACACAGGTTGAACACAGGCTTCATCATCCTCACTCTTCAAAGGAACTGCAAGGAAGGGAAGCCCGGTGTCATCGGTCTCCTCCTTAATATTGAGCTTGTCTTCATCCAGACTGGTCCAGAGTTCCTCCTCTTCCTCCTTTATGTTGAGGGGCTCTGGGTCCTGCTGGTCCACACCAGGCCTCCATTCTCCAGGAGCTTCTTCTTTCATTAAAACCAACTGTTGATCATCTGCAGTCAGACCTGAAACAGAAATTTAGGACAACTGTGAGTGAATTCACACAGACATCAGTTGTGTTCAAGAACTGAGAGAAATAAACAGGTTACATTAGTTTTAGTCAACCTGTATTCAAAGTGTTTTGTTCTCTGTCTTTTGAGTGGATTTGCAGTTGTTCCGTAACTGTAAACACACACACACACGCACACACACACGTCGGACTCTGTTACCGAGCTGAAAACTGACAGTGACCAATAGACTGTAGGCTGAGCTCAGGGATGAGCCCAGAACGAGGCAGGATTGTTGTGTGATCATGTCTCTCTATAAAAGCCTCCTGTCATCTCAAATGAAATGAGATTCTTGTGATTGTAACTCTTGTGTGTGAATCTCCCTCTGCAGTGATGCTCTAGGATCAACAAGGGAGTCCTAAATAGAAGAGCTTTCTGCTCTGAGTCAGAGGAGAAATCAGGAAGGAGTTTAGAATTTTCCTCTAACGTTGAAGACCACCTAGATTATAAAAGCCTCTATAGACTTGGGCTGCAACAAACGATTATTTTGATAATCGATGAATCGGATGGAGTTTCGACACGATTAATCGATTCATCGGATAAATCTGGGAAAACTTTTAAAAGTCCTAGGGAAACGTTGACTCCATGCTTGCATTTAAGATGCTGTATCATCACCGTCGTACTCCAGAGCCATGCGAGGTTGTTGCAGGTAACAAACTTCATTGTGTTGTTCAACATGAAGCTCTTCTGAACTTTTAAAGTTGTTTTTTTTTTTTAGGTCTACCTGCTTCTGCCATGTTCCAATTGTGTCATTACTAGGGATGCTCCGATAACAGATTTTTTCTGAGTACAAGTACTTACATTTGAGTACTTGACGATACTGATATGAGTAATACTACTTCTGGTTTGGTACAACCGAAAAAGTAAGAAGTTTAGCCTTTAAAAATCTTTGTAAACAATAACTTTGATCAGCAGCAGCAGATCTGTCAGCTGGTTGATTCACTATCAAATAAAAAGTCACATTTATCCGTTTGTCATCAATCCTAACTGTAAACAGTCCTAAAGGTCAAGGGTCACACTAAATCTTATGTTCTCTTATTGGTGTGTATCCATTTCTTGTTGTTGTTTTTTTTTTTCATTGAACATTTTTGACACACATATGCATTTTACATACATCTGGTACAGGAAAAGATGTATCAAAAATAATCATAGTATTAACAATAATAATGCTCAAAAGAGCCCCTTTTAAAACAGACACACACAAAAACACCTTTCCTTTCTTTAAATCCATTCTTTTACTTGTCTTACTCCTAATTAGAGCCATGGCCCAGGGTATAAAATAAAATAAAGAAGGGGGCTCCATCCATCATCCATATTACTCCAATATCTGATATCAGGTCTTTCCCCTTACATGTTCCATACAGTGATCTGATTACCTTAGTCTCCTATGGCCTTTCAAATTCTGTCATTTCAATGTTAAACAAAACATCAACTATACCAGTGTAACTATTCTTCCCAGTTATTCAAGAACAATGAATAATATCATAACCTACACACAGTCGCTTTATACAAGGGATTGCCTTTTTTTTTAATCTCTCTCTCAGGTGTGTATCCATTTCCATATGGAATGATATTTTTTATTGATTTTATTTGTTTTATAGTCTTTTATTTTGTCTAAAAATTTTTTAATCAGTTTTATTTTTTATTTCTTTTAATAGTCTTTTATTTTATCTTGATGCTTTTGGTCCTTTGTCTTTTAATTCTGTTTTTTTTTTTTTTGTGAAGCACTTTGTGATTTATCTGTGAAAGGTGCTATAGGAATAAACTTTACTTACTTACTAAAACTTGGATCAACTCCAAAATAATTTCTCTTTGAATTATAAAATATTCTATAAAAAGACTGACTGCTTCAGTTAATCTGACCTGGACTGGATGCAACATTACTGTAAAGTCAAACAGACTAAATAACATCTCCTGATGTGGAAAAACTAAATCAATAAAAATAAAAACCTTCACACTAAACTCCTCAGCAAGCTGATTTATATTGTGGGGAAATGACTTTCAGATAAATAAATACACAAATGACCTGCTGCAGAGATTTAAAAGTTTGTTTGATTATATGATAGAACAGCTTGCCATAGCGGGACCGACGGACTTCTGGTGAACGAACTTTTAATCAGCTGATTAGAACCAAACCGCTGTCTTATTCTGAAATAATGTAAAAGCTTTAATCAGCTCTACTGGCTTCTTCTGTTCAGTTTTCTGTTAGAAAAATGTTAGCGGCTAAGCTAACATGCCAACGCTTTGGAAACCGATCGACACATTACTGTATAAATGGATTACTGGAACTTTACAACCAGACATCAGGACTGTGAGGATTCGGAGCATGTATACTACGGCTAAATCATAACTACTACTAGAACTACTAATACTACTGCAACACAAGTAAGTTAACGTCATCGACTTTCTCTCTCCTTCTGATCGGCGCCGCTGCAGCCTTCAGACGAGTTGAGCGCTTTGACTGTTAAATGAAGGTTGCAGGAAAAAAAAAAATAGTGCGGCTGGTGACTACGTAATCGTGCGACACAACGAATCGATGACGAAATTCGTGCCAACGCATTTAATCATCGAATTTTATCGACTTTATTGATTCATTGTTGCAGCCCTAAAGTAGTGCATAGAGTACATCTTAGTAAGTCCAAACTGGTGAAGATCAACCCCCAAAATGACCCTACCTGTAATAGGTGTAAAACAGCAGAAGCTACTTTAGTTCACATGTTTTGGTCCTGTTCCCAAATACAAAAGTTTTTTGGGGGGGGGGGATATTTGTGAGGCGCTCTCGAGAATCCTGGGAGTTAAAATCCCACCCAGCCCCCTCTTAGTTCTTTTTGGGGTTAAAATTTAAGGTTTAGCACCGTCACCTGGGAGTTAAAAAATTATTGCATTTTCAGCTTTGTTGGCACGGCGCCTGTTGCTACTGAAGTGGAAAGACGTCCCACCCACAGTGTCACATTGGGTTAAAGACGTTGTCCCACCCACAGTGTCACATTGGGTTAAAGACGTTGTCCCACCCACAGTGTCACATTGGGTTAAAGACGTTGTCCCACCCACAGTGTCACATTGGGTTAAAGACGCTGTCCCACCCACAGTGTCACATTGGGTTAAAGACGTTGTCCCACCCACAGTGTCACATTGGGTTAAAGACGTTGTCCCACCCACAGTGTCACATTGGGTTAAAGACGTTGTCCCACCCACAGTGTCACATTGGGTTAAAGACGTTGTCCCACCCACAGTGTCACATTGGGTTAAAGACGTTGTCCCACCCACAGTGTCACATTGGGTTAAAGACGTTGTCCCACCCACAGTGTCACATTGGGTTAAAGACATTGTCCCACCCACAGTGTCACATTGGGTTAAAGACGTTGTCCCACCCACAGTGTCACATTGGGTTAAAGACGTTGTCCCACCCACAGTGTCACATTGGATTAAAGACGTTGTCCCACCCACAGTGTCACATTGGGATGTTTTACTTCATCTTAAAGTAGAGAAAATCAGATATGCTTTAAAGGGCTCGGCAATGGAATTTTATAAGGTTTGGAGGCCTTTTTTTTTTTAATCAAGCAACTACACAGGTGCAAGAGTGACCTCATGGTTAGTGTAATATAGGCTGACTTATCAGTGTTTAACTCTGTATGGTATGTGAAACTATCTTTGTTTAATTGACAGTGAACATGTTTGTTTTGTTTTGCAGGTGGGACTTTTTTTTGATACTTTTGTTTTCTCCTTTTTTATTCTTGAAAATAAATAAATATATTAAACACTAAAAATGGCGGACACTGACCGTTCTGATCCTACAGTGTGTGGTGGATCACACATAAACCTATTTTACACACAAACATTCTCAAATCAGACGTGAAATCTCGCAGAACTTCACAAGATCAAACGAGACTTCAGAGTAAACAAACATGGCAGCTTTTATTTCTATTAAAAACAAGAACGGGAGGTGTTTTGGGCATGTCCTGCTGGCAGGAGACCCCCGGGTCAACCCAGGACAATCTGGAGGAAATACCTCTCCAGGTTGACCGGGGAACACCTGGGCGTCCCAGCTGAGGAGCTGGTGGATTTGGCCGGGGAGAGGATGGCCTGGGATGCGCGACCCGCACCCGGTTAAGCGAGGCGAGGACAATGAACTTGTGACAGTTTAAAAAATCCGAGCAGCTGTTTTGATGAGAGATTAATTTTGCTTCGCACAGCGGAGTCTGTCAACTCGCTCTCTGATTGGCTACACATCGATCTCCACAGGCAGATTCTCGGGGATCACCACACGCTGCGATGTCGGGTCTAGACAATCCAACATGTTCGATTTCACAGATTTGCGATCGGAGCGGTCCTGACGGCGTTCTGAGCAGACCAGAGCGCTCCTAACCCTCCACACACGAGAGGATTATCTGATAAGATTATCTTTAACGATCAGGCGCATCTTTAAGATGTCGGAGGAGGAGAATCGGGTTAAAAATCCTGCCGTGTGAACCAGCCTTTACTTTTGGGCCTGATGAGTGCCTGGATGAACGTCCTCCATGTCGCCACCTCCTCCTCCTCCTCGCAGCTGATAAAATTGGGTGCGGGTGCTCTGTGTGACTGACCATTCACAGAGCGTGAACACAGTCTGTTACCCAATGAGGATTTCCTTCAGCACGAGCACGAATAATGGTGCGTTTTATTCGGATCACGCTCGTACTCGTCAAAAATGCATTCTCCGTACCGGAAACTCGTCTGAAACGAGTCTTCGGCTCATTCCTACTCGAATGTGTGAAATGAATTCAGCCCTGTGACTTAGTATAATAAGATTGAAGTATTAATAGTTATTTATTTGAGTCTACACCATAAGTTTCATTTACGCTCTATCATCTTTATTGAGAAGTGAATGGGAGATTCTTTTCACAAGAGTGTCACGCCCTTTGTTGTTGGGTTGTTGATGGGCTGGCTTCATAGTATAAAGGACTCAGACACGTAAGCGTTATTCAGTCGGAGTCAACTTGAGAGATTACTCCTGTCTGGAAGTGGTCCTTTGAGTCCTCAGAGTAATGTCAAACTCTCTCTCTCTCTCTCTCTCAAAGAGTCACTCTACGAGGCCAAGAATGAACCTCCTCTGATGCACACCACGTCAGAGGAAAAACTTTACTTAATTTTTTTGACAACCAGAACTTTTAATTCTAGAAACCATCATTTTTTAAACTAGCTCAAAGTTTTCCACAGATCAGAGTGAGACCAGACCAGTCTGGCTTCACCTCCCTGAAAGCCAAGGTGAATCTCCACCCTGATGGCTGTCCACAGATGAGTCTGCCATATGTCAGTGTGACTCAAGTCACCGAAGTCCCTCTCAACGCCCTGGGAATGACCCCCATGAGATCTGAATTCAACAAGGGGCTTCAATCCTCTCGAAGGTGGAACTTGAGCTGCTTTTAGACAGAGATGTTCTAAAGAACTGTGTTCCTAGAACCATCCTCTTAGAATTAGTGTCATCACGGTACCAGTAGTCGGTACAGATACCAGTGAAAATCCACGGTTCTCTGTACCAAAGCAAAACAAAAACGTGAATCGAAGTAAATCAGAGGTCGCGCTGGACTTTTTTGTTTTGCGCCATTTTGGCGCAAATTACCTGTCACTTATTAATTTTAATAATAATAATAATGACATTTTCAGCAGCATTATTTCATTCCTTTTAAATAATTTTGTAAATGTTCCACTGCGGTTCAGAGAACCTGAGTGTTTAATAAAGCTGCAGAGGATCATGTGGTTCTGATGGTCCAGTTGATCTGACACGGGGCTAGGGCTGGGGGATATATCGAATATATTCGATGTATCGCGGGATTTTCCACGTGGGATGTATAAAATGGCTATATCGTCAACACTCGAGTATAAACTGTGACTGCAAATTTACGCCATCTGCTTGTAATTCACTGTAAGTTTCGCTTCTCCCACACGCTGTGAATGCATCACTTCTCGTCCCTCCCAACCTGAAAACTGTCTACCTGCTGCAGCGAGAGCGTGCGGTTCTCCTCGATGAGGAAAAAGACAGAAATTAGACGGAATTGCGTGAATCACCAAACCAAACGGATTTCTGTAAAAGGGAATAAACTGTATTTTCTGAGTTATTGTGTCCGCTGCAGCCACCACACCTCATGTCACCTGGTGACGCAGCGGCTCAGCTGAACTCCCCTCAGAGAAACCCGAAGACGAAAAAACCAGACCGCTTCGGTGAAAATTCACACTGAAACGCGAATTTACTCTAATTTAGTTCAAAGCTCAGGACAGAACAATTCCTAAATGGCCTTTATGAATCTGGAGAACAACTTTTCTCTAAGTTTAGTCAGCAGACAATGAGCTGCAGCGTAAGAATCCCTGTAATGAGCTGATAGTCAGAACGCCCCGTGTGTCTCTGCTCTGTGATGGATGAAGAAGTTAAAATGAACAGAGGTCCTGTTTAACAGGCAGGTGTCTCAAGTTTTTATCTTTAGGCAGCTTTTATGTTTCTTTATGAGACTTTTTTATGCTGAGTTTAATTCTAAAGAAATTTATTTTACAAAAATACTTTATTAAAAGTGAGATACACTAGATTATTTGGTTTGCACATAATATTTTGTTCTTTAAAATTAGATAATAAATGATTTTAATACCTTTCAAAGACCCAATGATCAGCTGAACCACAGAACTTTGTTTTATTTAAGTTACATAACGTCACTACAATCCTGTGGCTTTGATTTGTTGCATTAGTTGTCATTAACTTTATAATTACTCACTTTTTAGGTTCATAACTGGTTAGAACAAAATTGTGGTTTAGAAAAAATATAACTGATTTTGGGGGAAAAGGGGAAAAAGGGAATTTGAGTAAAAAATGGAAAAAAAATTTATTTGGGAGAAAAGTCAAGTAAGAACCAGAGCAGAGACTTGTTTAACAGTATTGTCATTGATAAAACCTTCTCTGCAACTGATGGTTAAATATGTGAATGGATGATTCAAACGAGTCCACCAGTGCCTTTTAATGCACTAGAGCTCAAAATAACATTTGTTTTTGGAGCTTATTTAAAATATCGTGATATATATATCGTATCGGGATATCGCCAAAAAATGTTGTGATATTAGATTTTCCTCATATCGTGCAGCCCTACACTGGGCCCAGTTCAGATCATAAATCCAGACTGGTCTACAGAATAAACCAGCTGATCAGCCAGTCTGGAGCGCTGCACAGTGCATCCATTACACACGAGTGCCTCTGACTGCAGTATTCATGTCTCATAACTACACAGCTGATCACATTATTGCATCAATATGTAGCGTTATAAACTCTATTTATATGGTTTATAATTGGCTCATAATTCTGTAAAGTCACTAATAGGTTTTGTTAGTTTTACACGGAGAATTATCTCTGACACTTTCACCTTTTAGTGCTTACAGCTATGTTTCTAGATTCTTTTCTGATGTTACAGTGAGTAGATCATGTACCTTGATATTGACGAATAGAAATCTGAAACCAGAATTAGACTTCATGAATTTATTTATAAAAGAAAGACGGACAACAGTTACAGTTTAGATAAGAAAGAGGTAGTTAGCAGGTGGTCAGCATTAAGTCATTCACGATGGTAAGGTGTTCTGAATTGAATCTTAAATAAGTTTTAGTAATCTGAGTCTCATGATGGTTTAGGAGACTAAGGATTTTACTTAATTTAGATTAAGGGTTCTAATGGAGAGGACTAGTTACGGATGGATCAGTTAATAGTTTGAGTGAGCTAAGGTGTTAGCTTTTATCAAGCAGGCCTTTAAGCTTTACCAGGATTGTGGGACTTAGCTGCGTTCGATGGATCAGCACCGCTGGGGTCGGATGAGACAGCGCGGAGGTGGTGTTCCCTCCTCGGTCAGGATCGGACGGCTGTGGTGGTCTTGGACCGCCGGAGGCCACGGTGTTGTCCTGGGATACGAAGCTTAGTGGACCCATCTCTGAGTAAGCTGATGGTTAGCCGGTTGAGCTAACGGAGCAGAGACTGCTTTCCCCACGGGGTTGAGGAGGCAGTTGAGGCTCATATTGAGATGAAGGGAAAACGGCTTGTTTTCTCTTCAGGAGCCGGAGGTGAGATCGGCCGTCAGAGTGAGAGAGGCCGTCTCCAGGAGGAGTCAGCTGTGTAGAGGTTGACAGCTGAGAAGTCGTCTTGATGGAGTGGAAACCAGAACTCAGTAGCTTCCGGGGTCGGAGAGCTACATAGAGGAGTCTAGTGGGACGTGGGCCTATCAAGGGGAGTTATTAACTCACGTGACTCAGACCACTAAGACTAAAGGTTACTTGGGTGAAGTAAACGAGTGATGCAGTTGACTTCACCTTTGGCACAGTATGTATGTGAAATAATACTGAAGCAAGATCAACATTCATTAATACTGGAGGAAAATGCATGAATCACATTAAGACATTTTAAAACAGTTTGATTAAGAGTAATGACGTTAGAAGGAGACGTCTGGAAGTCTTTGAGTTATTATTAACTAAAGAGTGAACAGTGGAGTCTTCCGGAGAAACGTCCTTAATCTGGGAATGTTAATCCAGGTTAAATAATAACAGAGTCATTTTATTCCAAGTTATTGGGAAAAAGATGGTTATTATTTGTGATGATCCTAGAGGTCAGAATTCAGAGGATATAACGTATTTGCTGACGTTACAAATAAGTGCAGTTATACCATCTGAAGACATGAACAGACTGGGATTTAACTCCTAAATGCGAGATATTTTCATTCAAATTCCCGTTTTTATTTGGTTAAGAGGGAGGTGGAGGGTGACAGTTGGTCTTGTGTGTGCGCGTGCCGGGCACACGTCGTGTGTATGTGTGTGGGTCTCCAAGTCTGAAAATGTACGCAACTTTCAGACCCGTTTTTGCGTGAGTAGGTTAAATGAGGCCCCAGGTGTCTATCAGCGGTCAGCAGTGAGAAACAGCTGCTCACAGCCAACAGCTGTATCAACTCGCGGTCTTTTTCAGCAGGTGCTATGAGGGAGCTTAACGTTTTACTGAAATAAGTGGTCATGTGACCCTTCTGTTCTCTACAACCCTCAAGGCCCACTGTCCTGCAGGTTTTCGAGGTTTCCCTGCTTCAACACACCTGATTCAAATGACTGAATGACCTGCTCAGCAAGTCATCAAGTGCTGCAGAAACCTGTTCATGACTTGTTCATCTAAATCAGGTGTCGGAGCAGAAAAACCTGCAGGACAATGAGCCTTGAGGAGCAGCGGTGGAGACCTCTGCTCCACAACACATTCAATCCTGACCAAATATTTGAAAAATTCCATGTGATTTAATAATTTTGCCTGTTAGATTCATGTTTACAATCAGCACAACCATTCATATCTTCCTCTACTCATTCTGTATGTTACCCTCACCCTGTGGCTGTGGTTTTAATACCCTTGCATTAACATGTTATGTGTCAATTTGTTAAATTATCAATAAAGTTTAAAAAGAAAAAACATCAGCACACACAGACATGCTCCCCGTGCACACACAGAACCGTGACATCTGCATAACTATTTGGACACTGTTGTGTTTTGTCTATGAAACCCAATCCAAACAGAAAACCAGCTCATGCTGAGGACCAAGGAGTCCACTGTGTCTCTGAACTCAGGACACGGTGAAACCTGCGTGGAGCGTCCAAACCCATTCAGGTGGTTTTTTGCTCGGTGACAGGGCAGCACCAGTGCACTGCACCGGGCTGAACGATGCTCAGAGCACCACTGATCTCAGAGTCCTGCGATTTGCTCTCTAGTAAAAATGATTTCACCTTGTGTGCAGTGATGACACCTCTGAACATTCAATCACAGGACATGAACCCAAACTCTCTGCTGCTCGTTTCTTTCTCCTTCTCAGCAGTGAAACCAGGACTTCCTGATGAAGCTGCTCAGAAACATCCTGCATGAGGATCAGTGGTCAATTAGCTGTGTCTTTGCGCTCTGTGCGTCCTGCTCTGCGCTCCTCTCTAGTTTTGGCTGAATGCTGCGTCCTATCTAATTACAAAATTAACCATGAAACAGAACAGAGTTCTTACTTTATATTTATTATCAAACGGTTTTGTAGGTCAATTATTACCAAAATCACAAGTTAGGATTTTTTAAAATTCTAATATTTTTTTGGGGGTGGAATGACTAATCCAGGGGGAGCTATAGCGCCCCCTAGCTCCCCCCTGGAGCCGCCTATGATTCTCACACACAGGTGTGTGATTTTAATCCATCAAAACGACCAAAAATGATCTGATAGCGCAGCAAGAACCGGGTTGACCCGCTGGTCAGTAGGGCTGGGCACCGAAACACGGTACTAGACCAGTACCAACCAAAAGGTAGGTACCAGTACCGAAAAAACATAGTACAGACTTCGGTACTTTTACTAATCAATGTACAGACTTCGATACTTTTACTAATCAATGTCCCTGTAAATGAGCCGCTTCATTTCTCCACCAGCGCTGCTGCACGGGTGGAGACACAGGTGAGACACGGAGGAACACAGAGAGCCCCTCCCCTCCCTTTCAAAACAGTTAGCATAGCAAGTTTTGGGTTAAAAATTGCAAAAAACTCTACAGTTTGGCTGCATTTTAGAAAGGTAAATGGGAACAGAGCAAAATGTAACATATGCTATGAGAGTTGTGCTGCGAAAAACAGGAATTCCAGCAATTAGTCGAAGCCACGCATTGCATATAAGTTGCGAGCTGCTGCGCCGTGTTCAGTCCGACTCCGAGCTTCCAGCCTCTGCTGTATCCAGAGGTGTGTGAGGGGAGAGACAGTGACAACAGAAAGTTCCCGAGGTGAGCAATAAATACTGGTGATAATAGTAAATGTATAAATATGCCACAAAACGGGGGTTTATATATTTTTTATTTTAAATAACTTTTAATACTTTGTTATTTTCTCTCAGAATTATACATATAGGTACCGAAAAAAGTACTGGTATCGAAAACCAGGTATCCTTACAGTAGTAGTATCGAAACATATTTAACGTGTCATTTAGGAGTTAAATCCCAGTCTGTTCATGTCTTCAGATGGTATAACTGCACTTATTGATGCAATATAGTGATCAGCTGTGTAGTTATGAGACATATGAATACTGCAGTCAGAGGCACTCGTCGTGTGTAATGGATGCACTGCAGCGCTCCAGACTCCTGACAGGGAGATAGAGGTCTCCAGATGATCCAGACTGGCTGATCAGCTGGTTTATTCTGTAGACCAGTCTGGATTTATGATCTGAACTGGGCCCAGTGTCAGAACCACATGATCCTCTGCAGCTTCATTAAACACTCAGGTTCTCTGAACCGCAGTGGAAGAGTTACAATATTATTTAAAAGGAATGAAATAACGCTGCTGAAAATGTCATTATTATTATTATTATTATTAAAATTAACAAGTGACAGGTAAAAATAGATTATTGATGATTAATGATTTACAGGACTTCAACTCATGTTTTTGTTTTGCTTTGGTACCGAGAACCATGGATTTTCACTGGTATCGGTACCAAATACGAAACTTTGGTACCGTGACGACACTACAGAAGATAGAACCTCTAGAATTATTCTTTAAAGTGCCTGTGACTCCATATTTAAATCACTTTATATTAAACAGGTGTAATCTTTGATGCCTCTAGATCAGCGTTGCACCATTAGAACTCAAAATACGCTGTAATTATTTCCTAACAAGCAACTCAGAGATCAGAAGAAAGCGCCGCCTTCCGGTTCTGCTGGGTTTCTCCTTATTTGGCAGCCTGGCACTTCTGCTGCAGCAGGGGGCAGTGTTGTCACGTGAAAGAGAAACGAAACTGAAACTAAACACTACACGGTCTATGGTCAATGGCGGCGGCACTGCCTCGCTCCAGGTGTCGTGAACGTGCATGTGGGAGGAGAATTTACCATATAAGCAAGTCCGGATCACTATGACCTCATAGCGGGCTGGAGTGAAAAAAACGGTTTGAAACCTGGGTCTGAAATCTGGAAGAGCTTCTCACTGGCTGGACTAGGAGACCGATGGACGCTGTTTTTTGCTCTTTCTGACAGGTTTAAGGTGAGAACTCAACGTTGCAACATGATAGATAAGTCAGAAAACACGGAAACCGATGTCATGGGACCTTTAAAAAACCTTCAATGAGTTACTGAAAATCTCATGTCCCTCTGGGATTAATAAAGGATTTTGATTGATTGATTAACTGCTGCTCTGTCATGGTGTTCTGAGTTACCATGGCAACACAGTCTGAAAAAGACCACCCCAAGAACCCTGATAGGAAATGAAGGCGATTCCTTTAAATATTCCTGAAACTTTGTGCTGTTTGACCCAGAAACTTCACAATAACAACAAAGCTGTCAGCACCAAAGCTTTACAGAACATCCTAAACGTTCCAGTGTTTAAAGAGCTACACTCCTGGTCCTCAACCATCACACACAGAGCTAAGTTAAGTCCTGGATCTGGTCCACACAATGCACTCACACTCAGCCCAGATAGCACAAAGAATGACGCCCTGTACTGGTCCACATGTGGTTTACCAGAGGTGGACCACATCTGGACCAGTACCAGGCCAGCTGTGGACACACTGTGGGACCTTTGTTGGTGGATGGTTTTGATGTCAGTCAAAGAGGTTCTTCAGGAATAAAAAGACTTCTGCTGCATTAAACAGTCCATCTGGTCTGCAGAGAAATCCATCAAATGTTTTATTAGGATGAAGTGAAGAGTCGGGCTGTTACCATGGTTTTCCTGGTGGGAAGGCAGCTTCCTCTCCAGGCTCATTCTCTTGGGAATCGGAGCAAATGAAGACTCTTTGGTGAAGCAGGAAGTTCAGCTGATCTGCAACGATGTAGCAAACCAGATCTGACATCAGACTAGCAGAAGATTACACTGAAAGAGCTCAGGCTCAGAGAGACAGAGGCGGACACCAGGAGACACGTTAAAAACAAGAAATGTTTTCAGTAACTTTATAATAAATATAAGAAACAATAAAGCTTCAACCAGTCAGAACTAGAGACAGCATCCTGTTGAACAGGACCTCTGTTCATGGTGACTTCTTCCATCTCTCTCAGAGACACAGGGGAGGTGGATTTGATGGAAGCTGCTCTCATCTTCTTTTCTCTACGCCTGCAGTGTTTTGATCAGGCATCCACGTAGACACCTACCCTCCACACTGGAAGTAGCTCAAAGCTGAGGCTACCTGTTGACAGTCAAACACCTGATCTGTAATAATGAGGCTCCAGAGAGCGGGGTTCGACTCCCACCTCTTCTAGTTAACAGCCAGGAGTTCCTGGATGAGAAACCATCAAACAAACAGCTGCGTTCTCAGCTAAATGAAATACTGGACCCTGGACCTGCTCAGAGAAAGTCCATCCTTCAATAGTTCTCAGCTAAAGAAGTGAGAACATGGAGAACTCAGGACTTAACCTCCCTGTTCATCCAGAGATCAAAGAAATTCACTTCCTAGTTGTAAACCCTGTTGATCATGTGATCAGCTGTTAAGGACACCATTTCAGATTGAATGCAGTCACTGACAGTTTGACCAAACGGAGATTGAAACAACTCAGCATCTTTTTCACTGAGTGAATTCACTGAGATTTAGTGAAGAGCTTCAGGACTGGTTCTGATCCAGAATGCTTCTGCCTGCTCCTCTTAATAGAGACTAAATCACCTTTGGTTTCATCTGAAAGGACAAGAAATGTCATCTGATTAGAAACCAGCTGATTCTCCTAACAAAGTTCTTTCTCCACTGATCCAGATGGAGGAAGATGAAGCAGACTCTTCAGTTTTTAGTCCAGACCTCAGAGACTCTAAATGAGCTGCTTCTCCTTCAGGCTGAGGATGCAGCTCCAAACATCTTTGAAGACACTTCATCAGGTTTTAGTCAGGAGATTCACTGGTTTTGGTTTGATGCTTTTCACTCTCTCCTTTTAGCTGCAACTAGTATTAATTTGTTCTCTTCTTTTCTGCAGATCTGACCTCATCCTTCTGTCAGCAGCTTGTTTGTACAGGTCAGCTGTTCAATCAGGTTAGNCCGCGGTAGCGTCTCACAGCGCGCCGCGCGTCTCCCCAGAGAGCACAGCCTGCTGGTCCAAGTCTTGGATTTGCTGCGCGGTCTGCCTCCAAACAAAACCGGAGTCTGTCATTTGGTGATGGCTGGCACAGACGCACGATGATGGAATATTATTAGCAGATAATAATTAATTAGTTTTCAAAAAATATTTTTTAAACCAACAAGTGATTTGAGTAATTTCCCGCGGCACAGCTGACGATCTCTCACGGCACACTAGTGTGCCGCGGAACAGCGGTTGAAAAACACTGGTCTATACGACATTCTCAAAACGTTAAAGCAATCAAAACAGTGAATATATGTTCCGTGTATTGGTGTCAGTGCTTTTATTTTATTTCAATTCAGTTTCAATTTTTATTTTATTTATTTGAACAGCTGGTTGCTAAGAGCCCCAGACATTTTGTGTTGCATACAAGTGATGCTGCTTTGTTTGCTTGTTTTAATTTATGTTTTATTTTATTTAAGTATTTGCTTTAATTCTGACTGCAAATTCTGGAATTGTAATAAAAAATTTTTAAAAAAGAATAAAGACTCTTCCCTGAGGGGTGTATCTGCTGTGGGTAACTTAGATGACGGTGTTTTCTCGGACACACATTCAATGTGTTATTTTTTATTTAAATTGTGACATACTGCCAAAAAAGACACATATGTCATAATTACTTCAACTTAATGTCAAGAATGCATTAAAACAGTTTTTAAATAAGTTTTTAAAATGATTATTTACCAAATGAGAAGGTGCTTGTGAATCATTTCGGATGGTAACTTCGTTGACATTTTAGGGATATCTAGTCATTTTTTATAAATAAATCATTATTTCCATAAGACATAACTATAGCATTTGTAAAGATAAGATCATAAAGAACACAGAACACTTTTAAAAATTCATTTCAATGAACATGTTTGCAAGATAAATGTCATGGACTTAAAAACTCCCGAAATTATATATTGACCCAGATGACTGAAGCCAGCTAAAACCAGGACTAGAAAAGCCAACCCAGTGTTCTGACCTATCCAACAAAACACCTCCATCAACCGGATCAAAAGCAGCACTAAGGTCCAGAAGGACGAGGACAGAGACTTTTCTGGAGTCTGTGTTTCTCTGCAGCTCATTAACAGCTTTAATCAGAGCTGTTTCTGTGCTGTGGTTACGGTGAAAACCAGACTGGGAAATATCAACAACAGAGAACTGATCATCTGACTGGAAACTGGCCTGAGACAAATCCATCACATGTCTTATTAGGATGAAATGAAGAAGTGATGAGTCGGGCTTTTACCATGGTTTTCCTGGTGGGAAGGCAGCTTCCTCTCCAGGCTCAGTCTCTTGGGAATCGGAGCAAATGAAGACTCTTTGGTGAAGCAAGAAGTTCAGCTGATCTGCAACGATGTAGCAAACCAGATCTGACATCAACACTGACATCAGACTAGCAGAAGATTACACTCAAAGGAACAATTCACACTTCTGATCTCTTCATGGCTCAGCTTTAGAAAGACCTGCTACCTGGTCTCCATCCTCACCAGGGAACTGGATGGTCTTCAGTCTCATTAAATACTTCATGTTAGTCTCATTGAAAATGCACACAAATATAGGGATGTCCAAACTAAATCCAACTTTTGGCTTGAATTAGAGAATTATTTTGAAATTGTACTGAATTCACAGAGATTTAGTGAAGAGCTTCAGGACTGGTTCTGATCCAGAATGCTTCTGCCTGCTCCTCTTAATAGAGACTAAATCACCTTTGGTTTCATCTGAAAGGACAAGAAATGTCATCTGATTAGAAACCAGCTGATTCTCCTAACAAAGTTCTTTCTCCACTGATCCAGATGGAGGAAGATGAAGCAGACTCTTCAGTTTTTAGTCCAGACCTCAGAGACTCTAAATGAGCTGCTTCTCCTTCAGGCTGAGGATGCAGCTCCAAACATCTTTGAAGACACTTCATCAGGTTTTAGTCAGGAGATTCACTGGTTTGGGTTTGATGCTTTTCTCTCTCTCCTTTTAGCTGCAGCTAGTATTCATTTGTTCTGTTATTTTCTGCAGATCTGAACTCATCCTTCTGTCAGACTCCTATCAGCCATGCAGCTTGTTTGTACAGGTCAGCTGTTCAATCAGGTTAGAAAGAAGAGCTGAGGCTAAACTGGAGCTAACATGATGGCAGTAGCTGTGATCAAACCTCATCTTTGATCATTTCCTCTGAAACTCCACAGCTGCTCTTCTGTTCATCACAAAGTCTCCAGATTTCATCCAGTCACTGCCTGACTCGCTGTCTCCAGTCTCTGTTAGCTTCCCTCCAGCTGCTTAAGGCCCGTTGGTGTAGTGCACCGGGGCCCAAAGAGGGCTCCTCCATGAAAGATATAATCCACCAGCGGTGTTTCTGCGATCAAATCGACAGTATCTCTTATATCCGAGCCAGGATCGGGGTCAGTGAACACAACATAAAGTCAGCCGTAGTGGGAGAGTCAGGAGAGACTGAAGGGTGTTAATCGTGACTGCAGCGAAAAATGATCCAGAAAGTGAACATTTTTCAGGAGAAGAAGACAAGTGAGCCTTTTTTTCAATCTAAACCTGTGAAATGAGTTTGTGTTGAGGAGCTGGCCGTGATGGAGTCTGACCTGGAGGAACTTTACCGAACCGGAGTTAACCGGACCAGTTCCAGCAGGTCGGAGTCTGGATGAATAATCAGGTTACCAGACCGGAGGTCACACAGAAAAATACAGGTCAATCAAAACGTTTTACATTAAAATGGTAAAGTAGATTTTTGTTAACCAGGTTTTTAACTTTTAACTTAATTTCATGGTAACCAGAACCACAAACCCTCACTGACTTTAATGATGACCTCCATTCAATAAACCTGACTATACTTAGTGAAGTACTAAATAAATAAAGTATTAAGTCAATAATATACTTTTAGCAATTCAGAAGACCAGGATCCAATTCTGGTTTCTGTTGGACTCAATTTTAATTTCAAGACAAAGAAACCAGAAAACATTCAGCCAATAAAATTCATTTTCTTTTAATTAAGGCAACATGTCAGACCCTCTATGTCTCTAGTCTATAAAGATTTACTGATCCTCCTACAAAACTAATACTTGGTTCTGCTCAAACCGGCTACAGATGGTGCAAAATGCTGCTGCAAGGTCTTTAACCAACACAAACATCACCCCCGCTCTGGCGTGGCTCCACTGGCTACCGGTGCTTTTTAAGATCCTGCTCTTTGTTTTTACAGCCCTGAGTCCGTCCTGTCTGACCTGCTTGCCCCCAATGTGCCAGTGCGCTCTCTGAGGTCTGCTGATCTCTTGCTACTTTGTACATGTAAAATGAACTACAAAGCAAGAGGGNATTCACTGTGTGAACAAACAGGCAGCAGGACCGAGCGCACGGAGCCAAGAAAAATAGTTTAAGGTAAAGTACTGAGCTACAATAACCTGTAGCTATTGTTTTAGCTTTAGCGTTAGCTCGTGGACTCCGTACCTCGTGGAAAACGTACCTCTACAAATCCCGCTGTGTATTGAAAGCTAAAAGGCACTGGCAGTGTGCCGCTTAAATGGTGTAACGTAACGTGTGAGCTAGAGGGGCTCCAACTCGGTACCGGTGAGCTAGAGGCGAAGTGTCTCGTTTACTGAAGAGCTCCACACACCGCGTGAACATTCCCCGTGAATCGCGCATGCGCACACCCACCCCCCCGCTTACTTCCGTCGATGGTTGCAAGGTCTTTCCGGTCGTGGTCTTTCCGGTCGTGGTTGGGACGCCATTTTGGACGCCATTTTGATGTCCGCAGCCAGATCCNACACTGTGGGACCTTTGTTGGTGGATGGTTTTGATGTCAGTCAAAGAGGTTCTTCAGGAATAAAAAGACTTCTGCTGCATTAAACAGTCCATCTGGTCTGCAGAGAAATCCATCAAATGTTTTATTAGGATGAAGTGAAGAGTCGGGCTGTTACCATGGTTTTCCTGGTGGGAAGGCAGCTTCCTCTCCAGGCTCATTCTCTTGGGAATCGGAGCAAATGAAGACTCTTTGGTGAAGCAGGAAGTTCAGCTGATCTGCAACGATGTAGCAAACCAGATCTGACATCAGACTAGCAGAAGATTACACTGAAAGAGCTCAGGCTCAGAGAGACAGAGGCGGACACCAGGAGACACGTTAAAAACAAGAAATGTTTTCAGTAACTTTATAATAAATATAAGAAACAATAAAGCTTCAACCAGTCAGAACTAGAGACAGCATCCTGTTGAACAGGACCTCTGTTCATGGTGACTTCTTCCATCTCTCTCAGAGACACAGGGGAGGTGGATTTGATGGAAGCTGCTCTCATCTTCTTTTCTCTACGCCTGCAGTGTTTTGATCAGGCATCCACGTAGACACCTACCCTCCACACTGGAAGTAGCTCAAAGCTGAGGCTACCTGTTGACAGTCAAACACCTGATCTGTAATAATGAGGCTCCAGAGAGCGGGGTTCGACTCCCACCTCTTCTAGTTAACAGCCAGGAGTTCCTGGATGAGAAACCATCAAACAAACAGCTGCGTTCTCAGCTAAATGAAATACTGGACCCTGGACCTGCTCAGAGAAAGTCCATCCTTCAATAGTTCTCAGCTAAAGAAGTGAGAACATGGAGAACTCAGGACTTAACCTCCCTGTTCATCCAGAGATCAAAGAAATTCACTTCCTAGTTGTAAACCCTGTTGATCATGTGATCAGCTGTTAAGGACACCATTTCAGATTGAATGCAGTCACTGACAGTTTGAAACAACTCAGCATCTTTTTCACTGAGTGAATTCACTGAGATTTAGTGAAGAGCTTCAGGACTGGTTCTGATCCAGAATGCTTCTGCCTGCTCCTCTTAATAGAGACTAAATCACCTTTGGTTTCATCTGAAAGGACAAGAAATGTCATCTGATTAGAAACCAGCTGATTCTCCTAACAAAGTTCTTTCTCCACTGATCCAGATGGAGGAAGATGAAGCAGACTCTTCAGTTTTTAGTCCAGACCTCAGAGACTCTAAATGAGCTGCTTCTCCTTCAGGCTGAGGATGCAGCTCCAAACATCTTTGAAGACACTTCATCAGGTTTTAGTCAGGAGATTCACTGGTTTTGGTTTGATGCTTTTCACTCTCTCCTTTTAGCTGCAACTAGTATTAATTTGTTCTCTTCTTTTCTGCAGATCTGACCTCATCCTTCTGTCAGCAGCTTGTTTGTACAGGTCAGCTGTTCAATCAGGTTAGCGCCCTCCGGCATTAGCTCGGCTAAGCTATTTACATGGAGGAGGAAGTCGAGCTACAACCGCATTATCTGGGTGCTTTAGCTCGATTAGATCCAGTTCCACTTCAGCCGGACTAACGTGTTTACATGCATTTGAAAAAACCGACTTAAGTCGATTTAAGGCAATAATTCGGTTTTCTAGAGTGCATGTAAACGCACTGACTGCCTGACTCGCTGTCTCCATGTCTGTTAGCTTCCCTCCGTTCCTCCATTTAATGCTAAATCGTTTCAGGCTAAGCTAACCATGGATCTCATATCTATGAAGCTAACAGCTAGCCTCATCAAGTGATTCTAGAAGTGAACAGGAAACGTTTTGTTGTCCTTTTGAAGCCAAAGAACTCCTCCTCCTTTGAATCTGCTCTCTGTTCCTCCGTCTCTGTTAGCATATCGTCGTGTTCTGTCCACTTGCATCCTGGTATTGTTCAGATCGTAACGTTCTACTTACTCTAGAAGCAGTCAGCTGCTCCACTTCTCGCTGCTTTGCTGTTTAACAGACTGTCGGCCGGAGCCTCTTCAAAGAAACGAAGAGAAAAACAAGACAGAAAACTAGAAACCCAGAAAAGTCCAGCGAGATGAACTCTCTCTACTCTGGCTCTCTTCTCTTCCGGCTCCACAACAAACGCACACACTCGGCCCGCCCCTGTTGTCACAGCAACCAGCTGACAGACAGCTCTACAAGCCAATAGAACACTGGTTGCATTTTTCTTCTGGATGAAGGTGCATTAAAGGCTAGTTTATACGTTTTTTCTTTTTTTTAGGGTTAATTTAGGGCTAATTCATGTATGTTAATATCTTTACAATTTCAAATGTTCACTCATGTATTAACAGTATATTTTTTACTTACTGTTGTATGCTACTTCATACTAAATAAAGTTTGTAAAAAAAAAAAGGCTGGTTTATACTTCTCCGACAGCACGTTTGCGCTCACACGTATTGACGAAGACGTTTTTGATTTTTACTTCTCCGTCAGTGTTGTGAAGCAATTCTCCACCAGGACAGCAGAGGGCGCATAACTTTTCTGCAGTAATGCCTCCGGTCGACCAAAGTTTGTTTATTTCAGCTCAGTTACACAAAGGTTGACAAGTTTTAGGATTTTTCTCTCTCATCTCATCTCTATCAGCGTTTGTTGTTAGTATCCTGGCCAAGAGGATCTGGCTGCGGACTTCAAAGATGGCGTCTAGAATGGAGTCACAACCACGGCAGGAAATGACGTCACAACCACGACAGAAAATGGGCTTGTTCGAGATGAACTGCGCCTCGCCTGGAGAACAGATGAGAGCAGGCGGACGCAGCAGGGGGCGCGACCAAAAGTCTGCTTTTAAGTCGGACAGATTTTCCTAAATGTAGCTCGTGGGTGATGATAAGGCTGAAGATATCGCGTTAATGTCCGTAATAGCAGATGACTTTCCGTTTTTTCCAAAATCTTTATTTGAAGTTCAAAGTATTTCAAAACAAATTCAAGAGTGAACAATATAAAGTATCAACACTAAAGTAAACTAAATAATAGACATATATCTAGAGAGATCATATCAGTCAAAGAAAATAAACAAGATACTGCTCTGTACTAAATGATCTGATTATAAAAATCAGACAGTAGTTTTATTAGAACTTTATAGAAAATGGAAACAGTTCCTACTGAAAACTCTTTGAAACAAATCACATTTCTCATTGTGGCCTTTATAGTGACATCATCAACGTGGCATGAATTTACAATATATATTTAAACAAATAACATTTCGCATTTTGCAACAGGATGTTTGGATCAAAACGTGAACCAATCAGATCTGAGATCAGGTGAGAGCCAGGCGTTTCCCATCATGCTCTCAGTTTTGCAGCCGGTGGAGAGCAACTGCAGCGCCTTGCTCCAAAGTCTGCGTCCGCCTTGATCTCACGAGGTTATCGTTGCCTACGTAGGCATGACATCAGAGCAAGTCGGCGTCAAGTCGGACAGAAATCTAACCGACATGCAATGGGCGCCGATCACCGGTGATCGAATCTGCGCAGAACTGGCTCATCTCGAACGCACCTAATGTCTGCGTCCGCCTTGATCTCACGAGGTTATCGTTGCCTACGTAGGCATGACATCAGAGCAAGTCGGTGTCAAGTCGGACAGAAATCTAACTGGCATGCAATGGGCGCCGATCACCGGTGATCGAATCTGCGCAGAACTGGCTCATCTCGAACACACCTAATGACGTCACAACCACGACCGGAAATGCCTCCATCGAACGTTATTTTAAAATTGCAGACCTGGCGAACTTTTATTTCTTAATTTTTAGCAAACTTAGGTGCATTTAACAAGTGGAACAAAGTTAATCTACATTTAAATCTTACATTATAACATAATAGTAAATTCTACTCTTTAAAGAACAAATAGAAAAACGTAGTTTCTTTTGAGTAGGATCTGGCTGCAGCCGGACTGGCAAACTTAAACCAAACTTTAAAAAAATCTTAATTTTGGTAAGATAGAAGGGCTTTTAACAAGACACATTTAACCTAAGTAGTTTTTTAAAAAACGTTATTTTTAATTTGCAGACCTGGTGAACTTTTATTTCTTAATTTTGAACAGACTTAGCTGCATTTAACAAGTGGAACAAAGTTAATCTACATTTAAATCTTACATTATAACATAATAGTAAATTCATTTGTACCTCAGAAAGGAAATCTAGTTTAACAACAGAAGTATATTCACTACAATATTTTAAGGCTGTATAAGGACTATACATTTATATGTAAGTTAACAGACTTTCCCAGATGTGTAAAACAGTACTAGTAATTAATAAAGTACTGGAATCACTGAAGCAACAGTGAAAACAAACGTAGCAGCTTGCTCCCTCACCTGTATCAATAATTGTTTCAAAACATCCATAACTGGGTAGTATTTCAGTATTATTTGGCGTGAAAGACATGAAAAAAATACCACTCCATTTTACAAACACTTTATTTTGTGGTTAAAGTAATTTTCTGCAGCATGGCTTTCTCAGCTGCTCACCTCATCTCTAAGACTTCGTCACCTGAAAAACATGCACACAGGGATTAATTCACACTGTCAAAGGATTTATAAAATGACTTACTAAAGTACTCTTTATATTATATTTAAGTTAGATCTATAAAGTTAACGCTATTCACTGTGTGAACAAACAGGCAGCAGG
>SSNR01000620.1:160892-183328 GCA_006937965.1 Callopanchax toddi | reverse complement strand
TGTGACGGATTATATTATCCGAGCAGAAGCAATAATCACTGCCTTAAAAAATGCCGGTGAGTCACTAACTGACGGACTTCTGATCGCCATGATAATGAAGGGCCTACCAGAGACATATAAACCCCTTATTGTGCACGTCACACAGAGTGAAGCAAAGATGACATTTTCACAGTTTAAAGCCAAACTGAGAAGTTACGAAGAAACGGAGAGAATGCGTGCAGCTGTGACAGATGACAACGTAATGAGGACAAAGGTGCAACCGGACCAGGATGCGGATTCATGGAGAACAGGAGACAAGAAATCAAAGAATAAAGAGATTGTGTGTTTCAAATGTGGACGGAAGGGACACACTGCGAGAATGTGCCGATCGAAGGTGTGGTGCAGTTATTGCCGGAGCAATACACATAAAGACGCAACCTGCAGAAGAAAACCAAAACAAGATGAAGCGCGAGGGGTTGTGGAGGATGACAACAAGGACTACGCGTTCAAAACCGGTTCCAAACTCCAGAATATTTGGGATGAAGGACAAGGGATGTTGAATAAACAGCTACTAGTGGATACAGGAGCGACATCACACATTATCACGAAGATCGAGAACTTTAAGACGTTTGATGACACGTTTCGACCGGAGGCGCACTGTGTAGAGCTGGCGGACGGAAGGAGGAGCAGAGGAGCTGCAAAACGGCGAGGTGATGCCGAGATAAGTATGATCGACAGTAATGGACGCAGCCACAAGGTAACATTGAAACAAGCACTGTATATACCATCATTTCCACAGGACATTTTGTCAGTAAAAGCTGCTACTAGTAATGGGGCCACCGTGATTTTCAAACATGGAGACAGTTTTCTTAAACATGTTGACGGAACTAAGTTCCCAATATATGAACATGAAAGACTGTTCTTTATAAACACTGTACAAGAGTTTGAAGATAAATGTAATGGATGTTTTGATATGCAAACATGGCATGAAATTCTAGGGCACTGTAATTATGATGACATTCAAAAACTGCAAAATGTTGTTGATGGGATGAGCATTAAGGGTAAAATGAACAAAAATATACAATGTGAAGCTTGTATTCAAGGAAAGTTCATCCAAACTAGGAACCGAGAACTAGATGAAAAGGCCAGCGCAGCATTAGAGTTGGTACATACGGATTTAGCCGGTCCGATTACACCAAACTCTAAAGAAGGTTTCAAGTACGTTCTGTCTTTTGTAGATGATTTTTCAGGTGCGACATTTGTGTATAATCTGAAACAGAAAAGTGATACGACTCAAGCAACAGAGAGGTTTATTTCAGATATGGCACCATATGGAAAAATCAAGTGCATTCGTTCAGATAATGGAACGGAATTTACAGGCAGGCAGTTCCGAAATCTATTAAGTAGACACGGCATTAGACATGAAACATCAGCCCCGTATTCGCCTCATCAAAACGGAACAGCAGAGAGAAACTGGCGCACTCTCTTTGATATGGCAAGGTGTATGTTGATAGAGAGTGAATTACCAAAGTCATTATGGCCGTACGCAGTACAAACAGCAGGGGTAATCAGGAATCGATGTTACAACAAACGCACAGGTCAGACACCTTATATGATGTTGACCGGGAAACGTCCCGACCTTTCCAGAATGAAAAAGTTCGGATCATTGTGCTATGCTTATAAACAAAACCGAGGAAAACTGGATCCAAGATGTGATAAAGGTATTTTCTTGGGATATGACAGAAATAGTCCAGCATATATTATCTATTTTCCAAAAACAGGCAAGGTTGAAAAACACAGATTGATAAAAATGTTAAATCCAGCTACAACAGATCAACAAACACAGAGTGATCACATTTTTGAGGAGGAGTTTGAGTCTAGGAAAGACAAAGAATCTAATCAGAAGAAGGAAGGAAAAATTACTTTGCAAGTTGAAGATACTCCAGATATAAGTCAAACTAGTCAAACAGGTTCTGAGCTTAAAGATGAGGAAAAAGCTGATGTTGAAACTAAACGGTACCCATCAAGAGTCCGAAAGAGACCTGATTATTTGAGTGACTATGTCACAGATGTGAAAGAGTGTGAAGGTGAACAAATATCAACCAATCTGGATTATTGTTACAGAATGTTGTGTGATGCACCAACATCATTCAGGGAAGCTATTGTGTCAAATGAGTCAAAAGAGTGGGAGAAAGCAATGAGTGAGGAAATCCAGTCCCTAAAGGAGAATGACACATTTACCTTAACCACTTTACCAGAGGGTAAAAAGGTAGTCGGGGGGAAATGGATTTATACCATTAAAAAGAACTCTGATGGCTCAAACAGATACAAAGCTCGTTTTGTGGCCAGAGGTTTTAGTCAAACAAAAGGAGTTGACTATGAGGAGACATTTTCACCTACTGCTAGTTTGGCAAGTGTGAGGATCCTGATGCAGAAAGTGGTTCAAGAAGACATGTTGTTGCATCAAATGGATGTAAAAACAGCTTATTTACATGCAACAATAGATGAGGAAATATACATAGAACAGCCAGAAGGTTTTGAAGCAGAATCAAGTGAGAATAATAAACTGGTGTACAAACTAAACAAATCACTTTATGGGCTGAAACAATCAGGTCGTAATTGGAATAAAACACTACATGATTATTTAAGCAGTTCTGGATTTAGACAAAATGCAGCTGATCATTGTGTCTATTCAAGAGAGTCCGAAAGTGAAAAAGTAATCATTATAGTGTGGGTTGATGATTTACTGATCGCTGCTAACAATGAAAAAGTACTTTCAGGCGTGAAAGAAGTGCTGTCTTCTAAATTTCAAATGAAAGATCTAGGGAAACTAAACCATTTTCTAGGAATAGATTTTCTTCAGGAAAGTGATTGTATTAAAATGACTCAGAAAACATATGTCGAAAACATTCTCAAAAGATTTGACATGCAAAACTGTAAGCCAAGATTAACGCCTTGTGAGCAGAAATGGGTTTGTTCTGGCGATTGTGAGACATTACCAGATCCAAGGAAATATCGAGAAGCAGTTGGATGTCTGATTTATTTGAGTTATTGTACCAGACCAGATTTAAGTTATGTTGTCAGTAAACTGTCACAACATTTCAATGCACCAACCGCTGATGATTGGACAACTGTAAAACAAGTCTTAAGGTACTTGAAAGGTAGCCAGGAGAAAGAACTGTGTTTCAGAAAATGTTCAAATGGAAAACTAGGTCTACAAGCATACAGTGATGCAGACTGGGCATCCGATGTCTCTGATAGACGCAGTATGACAGGTTATTGTGTAAGCCTAACTCAAAACGGTCCTTTGATTTCATGGAAAACCAAAAAGCAGACAACTACAGCATTATCAACTTGTGAGGCCGAATACATGGCATTAGCTGCAACAGTTCAGGAATGTATGTATTTGACTTATTTGCTTCAGGACATGGATATGTATGGATATGTAACACCTACAATATTTGAGGACAATCAGGGAACAATCGCCTTGTCAAGAAATCCAGTGAACAGACAAAGATGTAAACACATTGATGTAAGGTACCATTTTATAAGATCAGTAGTACATGAAGGGAGAGTACTTGTTGAGTTTTGTCCAACAGAAGCAATGGTTGCAGACATGATGACAAAACCAGTTTCAAAGATAAAGCTGGACAAATTCTCAGCATTCATGTTTGGAATGTAGACTGTATATATATATATTTTTTTGTTTGTTTTTGTTTGTATTTTGTGTTCTATCAACCTGTGTACAAGAGGGGGTGTTGAACCAAGTGTTCACAGGTGTTTGTATTTGTGAATGAGGATTACGTCATAATAAAAGTGACGGTAAAAGGCCCAACCCACTCACTATCTCTCAGTATGGAATGAGCTCGCTGCTTAGCAGAGAAGTGCAGTGATTGAGTCATCCGTCAGAAAGATGAGTACGTCTGATGTCCCATTTTTCCTTCACTAAAATTGTAGTGCCAAAGACACGGTAGACAGGAACTCTGCCAACAGTACCTCTACAAATCCCGCTGTGTATTGAAAGCTAAAAGGCACTGGCAGTGTGCCGCTTAAATGGTGTAACGTAACGTGTGAGCTAGAGGGGCTCCAACTCGGTACCGGTGAGCTAGAGGGGCTCCAACTCGGTACCGGTGAGCTAGAGGCGAAGTGTCTCGTTTACAGAGTCCACACACCGCGTGAACATTCCCCGTGAATCGCGCATGCGCACACCCACCCCCCCGCTTACTTCCGTCGATGGTTGCAAGGTCTTTCCGGTCGTGGTTGGGACGCCATTTTGATGTCTGCAGCCAGATCCTACTCATCCTGGCGCTCACTACCGTACGCAGCACTTCCTGTTTTACGACAGTTTTCTATTTCAAAATAAAAGCATGCCTAACCAAATAAGGTTTTCTTACAAAATTGAACTGAAATGCCTGAAAGGCAGAACAAATACTATATTTACAAAATGCAAACAAAACTGTTCAATCTTACTTCTGAAAAGTAATTCCTCGAGTCCTGCTCTCAAAAGTCCGCTGATCTGAACAGGAATACAGCTCACTGTGTTCAGGTATCACTGCAGCTGGAAGTCTGCCGATCGGACGACCGGCCCAAGATGGCTGCCACATTTCTTGCTTCAGAGCGGCCAATGCGGGGTCTACTCATTATATATGTCTATGCAGGGCTGGGACTAAAAATAGGCCCGGGCATTTTGAGCAGAGACCAGCCCACCAGCTGAATATACACGCACGCACGCACGCACACACACACACACACACACACATGCACGCATGGTAAATTAGGGGAGAGAGTAATGACTGAATTTCAAGATGTTTTCATGAACTATTTATTCATGACAGGAATAAACAAAACAACATATTTCCTCAAACATTGAGACCTTGAAAAGTGAAAAAGAGAAAGGAAGGTAAGAAACGCTTATCTGGTCTGGTATTTATACAGATATTGTGTCAAAAACTTTATACAGTACTTACTAAGAAGAACCACTTGAACAATGAACGAAGGATGATGGGATCCTGAAAAATATAACAGAGGATCATAGATGTGATGAATATTAAAATGTATACATGACAGATTGTGAATGGGTGGTATTATCACAGATGATAGACTCACCTCATCAATAAACAGTGTCAGCAGGTGCAACAAATATTTCTTCAAACACGGTAACCTCTAAAAAGTGAAAAGAGGCAGACAGAACAGTGAGAAAGTCTAATAATGGACATGATCAGATGATCACAGTACTGGTATCTTTAGTCTATAATAGAGTTTAATCCCGTATTCTAGACTGCACTCACCAAGAAGAAACCACCTCAGGTTTCAGAAAATGAGTGACATCATCCTATAAAAGACAGTTACCGTATATGTTAAGGCTGGAAGAAAACAGCTGTTTGTATTTATATAATACCTCATTCTAATATTTGTTCTACTAATTCTGATGAATTCTATTAGAAACATTTTCTGAGCATCAAGTTGGATCAAAACCTTTAGACTCTTTGAACTTTGAACTCGTTGAACCTGATCAGATCTGATCCATTCTAAGTGTTGATGATTGTATTTGACCTCATCGTTCTACAGAAGGAGCTTCTCAGCCACCCTGTCAGAGTCCAGTTACATGAGGATGTCCTTTCAGTGACCGTCAGCAGAAATATTTCTGAAACACACAATAAGGAATAAAAAATAAAAATATTAATAACAATATGAAATATGTTCTAAACTGCTGTGTCTGATTAGTCCAGTTTAGTTAGACAACTAGTAATCGATCTGTGCAGGCCCGGATTAATGCACAGGCTAGGTATGGCTGAAGCCTAGGGGCCCCGTGTGTCTGGGGGCCCCCATTGGTCAGCAGGGTTTTTCAAATTTGCGTAGCGGCCGCCTCCAGCTGATTTCACTCTGCCCGCAGCTGTGTGGATGTTACGCAGTTGCAGCAAACAGGTAAATATTGTTTTGGGTTTTTTGTATCCAGTAATGTTGTCAAAAAAACCCAGTTCTTCTGTACCAAGTTAGTACTAAAACATATGTTATGGTTCCAGGATTTATGAGGAACCGGTGGTACCGACGTAGCGGGTCCACCTGGTTTTTGCGACGCTAGCTGGTCGTTTTTCGTCATTTTCGGTCATTTGACGGATTAAAATCACACACCTTTGTGTGTGTGTGTGTGTGTGTGTGTGTGTGTGTGCGCGCGCGCCATCAGACCGTGCTGTATTGGCGAGAGGCTGCAGCCTGTCAGAGGGACTCCTCCTGCGTAAATGCGCAGCGCTCCGGATTCTGGACGTGGCGCTCCACGTCCAGAATCCTGGAGCTCAGCGGTTCAGAGAACGAGAACCCCCAGAGCGTTGAACCAAGTTGGTTTATTTTCTAGATCAGTCTGGATTTATGAACTGAACAGACATATAAATGCTGCAATCTGAGGCGATCGCGTGGATGCACTCATGCGCTGCGCCTGCGCCAGTCCTCAGACGGGGAGAGTTATGAGTTCTCCAGATGAAGACTTTGTGATCAGCTGGTTTATTCTCTAGATCAGTCTGGATTTATGAACTGAACTGGACCTGGTGTGCAGATCAACTGAGCTGAACCGTCAGAACCACGATCTTCTGTTCTGCAGCTTCATTAAACATCAGGTTCTCCAAACTGCAGTGGAGGAGGAAAGGTCAAGGAACGATTACAATATTTTTTTTACAAGGAATGAAATAATGCTGCCGAAAATGTCATTATTATAACTTCTAAATTAATAAGTGACAGGTAGAAATAGATTATGACCGGATTTTATTTTTACCCTCAGTCAAAATGGTCAGGATGGTACCACCTCTGCCTCTATTTGAGCAGAGAACCCTGAAATATATGATTTTATTTAAATGTGCATGCAAGAATATTCTTAAACTGTATTGGTCCACAAAATCATAAGCAACACTGGTCAAAGTTTCGGGTCACAGACTAGGGGGCCCCTGAACAAGTGTAGCCTAGGGGCCCCAGTGCACCTTAGTCCTCCCCTGGATCTGTGTCTTTTGGTACCATGACCTAGAAACTATTGATTTTAGGGTTTAAACCGACTATTTGTTGATGGTCCGTGACTCAAACACGGCCCTCCGGTAGACGGTACCGGTCTACCACCGTCTCAGTGACATCCAGTGAGAATCCATCGCTAACTGTGGTGAACCAGGACTGAATTCTGTCAACAATCCAACTTTAAACTAACTTCACCACCGGACCGGTCACCGGTCTACAGCTAAGATCACGATCAGTACTGCGTCATAGAAATGTAAAACTCCCGTCGCATCACAGAGATATAAAATCTGGCTTCCTAACTTCTGACTGCTAGCAAGCTCAACAAAAATAAACTAACTAATGAACTAAACTTGATTAATATCAGCGCCAAGACTGCAATTCATCACTTCTTCTTACCTGTTTAAGTTCAGAATCCTCCTCTTGAACCGGCCCAGCCTCCGGCCGCCGCTCTCCTCCTCATCAGCATCATCTTCATCACCTGAACGTGCAGGTGATTCTGGAGCGGAGGAGGAGGAGGACGCTCCACCACGGCCCCCGACAAACATTTATCTTCAGATATTTGGAAGCGTCTGCTGCTTGTTTTAACCTTTTTCCCGCTCCTCCTCTTCGTTTTTTTCCGGTCTCAGTTTTCCCGATCTCATCTCGCTGCATGATTGATTGACAGCTGAGAGGGGAACTTGGCCCTGGGCTGTGATTGGTCCAGCCCATAATCAATCATGTCTAATGGGTGGATCTACCTGTTTTGTAAACCAATAGGTAAGACTAATACTGTCCCGACTCCCGAGAATCATTTGAGAGAAAAAAAAAAACACCTGGCAGGCTGGCAGCCGGCCCAAAAGTACCCGCTATGCCCGATGGCCAGTCCACCCCTGTGTCTATGGTAAGGAGTGTGGACTAGACGCCTCTCACTAATCAGAGGTTAAACAACTACCGTATTTTGGCTCAATACTGCCACCTGCTGGAAGCTCTGATATCAACACATGAATTAATCTAATCCAGGGGTGTCAAACTCATTATGGTTCAGGGGCCACATGCAGACAAATCAGATGTCAAGCGGGCCGGACCAGTACAATCCTAAAATAATGACCTATAAATAACAAGTGCATGGTTTTCTCCTTGTTTTCATGCAAGAAAAATTACAAGTACATTTGAAAATCTTCACATTTATTCAAAACTCTTTTACAAAACACTAGATAAACAAATATTTCTTAAGCCAATTGTGCAGAAGTACACAAAACTTTTATTGTCTTAAAATATTAATACTAAAAGATTTCCAACACGTGGAAACACCTGGATGAGAGAATCATTTTTTGCAGTGTTCAGACTGACCCAGGGTCTGGTCTGGAGGCTCTGCCTCGTTTTAATGAGGGTCTCTATTGTTTATAGACCAGTGTGGGTTCGGTACTGGTTTATCTTTTCAAATAGGGTTAGGGTCTGGGTTTGAGGAACTCAGTGTTTCATCTAAAACTGTATAAAACCAGTAAATCCAGGTGATGCTGACTGGACACCATCAGCTTCACCATGGTTTCATTTAGACCAGGTCTGAGGGGAAACCCAGGTCTGGATCCAAACCCATTCAGGTCTTTGTTCCTCAGTGGCAGGATGGTGATCTGTGCGCCCAGCTGACGTCCAGCTCCAGTTAAAATTATCAGCTCAGCGATGCTGTAGCTGGCGTGCGTGTCGAGTGTTGAGCCAGAAACGAGCCAAACGCGCGGACCAGGACGCACAGAGCGCAAACGCTCCAGTTTGGGCTCTGATCTCTGTGCGTAACATGATCAGAAGCCCTGGCCTCACGCTGTGACTAGATGTGGAGGATTCATCACTGGTCAAGTTGACAGGCACAGCGCGAGGAGGGCGGCAACATCGATGGCGTGCTGCGGCTCTTCAGCTTGGCTCAGCTGTCATCCAACAAACGCACTTTGGATGTGACGCGCCGTTTCCACTGGCTGGAATAAACCTATAAGGCTAGAGACGTGCAGTTTCACCGCCGATCCTTCTCGGTTTTTGTGATGAAAGGACGGGGCGGAGGGATGAGTTTTACGGCGACCACGTAGACAGGTGAAGCGAGTGGGTCGGGCTGGATCCTCCGAAGGAGGACCGTGACACGGGCTGCGTGCGTCAAAGGTCTGATCTGAGCATCTGGACAGCAGGAAATGATGCTGACAAGAGCTCAGCCTTGCTTCAAACGCAAGTTGCGTTAATTGCGTTATTTTTTAACGCGTTATTTCTTTCATAATTAATAATCATAATTAACGCGTTAGTCCCAGCCCTAATTTTTTTATTTTCAAAACTCATCCAGCGGGCCGGATTGAACCCCTTAGCGGGCCGGTTTTGGCCCACGGGCCGTATGAATGACACCCCTGATCTAATCTGTATCAAATATTTACACAAAAATATAAATAAGTACAAATAGAATTAATTACTAACAGCAGAGTATATACATGACAAAACAATGTGAATGAAAAGGAGCAGATAGAAGAAAGAATCTTATCATTTCTGCCCCATTTAACAAAAGGAAATTAGTAACACATATCACATGTAACAAAGAATATCTATCTATCTATCTATCTATCTATCTATCTATCTATCTATCTATCTATCTATCTATCTATCTATCTATCTATCTATCTATCTACCTACCTACCTACCTACCTACCTACCTACCTATCAGAATGGAGGATTCAGCTGGTTCCTTTAGAACAGGACATTCTGACTCAGTGCTTTGACTCAGGATCTGATTGGATTACAGCTGAATCCCGTTGGCTGCAGTCAGTTGTCCTGAATGTGGAGCTGAAATGATCTGGACGTGTTTCTTTGTTCAGCTCTGTCACTTCTGCTTGACTCTCAGTCTTCTGGCCAAACTTGAAAAAGGCTGAACCTGAAGAACACATGAACTCTCTTTGTCCTTCCTTCTGATCTTTAGTTTGACTGAAGGTCAGTTCAGGTTGAAAGTCATGAAACAACAAAGAAAACCTTCAGTTGACATTTACAAGTCGACACATTAAAGCAGGTTGTCCTCAGATCAACTTCCATTAAACATCATCAAACTTCTACATGACTTCAAAGTCTTTCCTTTCCTTTTCCTCCAAACAGACGGACAGGTACAGGATGCAGATTGGAATGAAGGGAACTGGTGACACAATCATGACCTCTGACCTTACTGGGAAGTTTCAGTCATTATATCAGTTATTGATCCACAGTAAGGACCACACCCACTGGTGACATCACTCACAGTGAGCAGAGTCTCCACAAAGTCCTCCTGATGCATTAGAACTCTATATGAGCTGTTTGTTAACCTCTACAAGTGAACATGAGAGCGTTTGTTGAGTTAGTCTGAATGACTCTGCTACTGTAGGCGCTGCTGCTGCAGCAGCTTCAACAAACGCTCTGATGTCACATGATGAGGTACGGTCCTCACTGGAGACCAATATCTGATAGAACACCACTTCAACATGACTGGAATATCCCTTTAAGTCTTTCCTGGTCAAGTTTTCCATCTTTAGAAATATTTGTGTGTCCAGATTTGAATCCTGTCAACATTTATGTGAAAAAATTCAAGTTAAATTTCTTTAGTGATAAAGTCTGATTGGAGTATTGAAGAGTTCCAGTTGAATTGAATAGAAATATTCAGTTCACCAGCAGATGTTTTAGAGTGTAGTTCTTTATTTCAGCCACTAGATGGAGACAAATCACCACACAACAGATGGATGCAATCATCAGACACAAGTGTGATCAGTTTGGACTTGTAGTGTTCAAGTGGTGACACCAGTGCTTTCATTGTGTTAGACTTTTGTCACCTGTGCTCACTATTATGCAGCACACGTGCACACAATGAAAATGTGTTGAGAAGTTATGTCTAAACAGCTGACAAGAGCTGATGGTTTTGTTTCAATCAGTGGGTTCAGGCAGCTGAGGATTTGGTTCAGACAACAGAGTTTAGTGCTTTAGCAACTGAGAAAAACTGTAATAAGGATAATTGAGGGGTTTGCCCATTGTGTGCGTTATTTTGGATTTGTGTGTAGAGTTCTGAGAATATGAGGCATGCTTTCAGAAAATGTGTAAACAGTTGAGAAAAACTGTAACACTGAGCCCAGTTGCTCCCCCTGCTGTACAGCAGCATTACCCACAAGTTACAAATCGGTTTGCTCCACTGTCCACGGTACAAGTGTAGCAAAAGGCGTGGCTTGTAAAACAGCATGTGTGACTCGTAGCAGCGGTTTTGTGCTGTTGCATTCACTGACTTGTGTCTGTGTTAAGGAATAAAAAAGGAAAACATAATATGTCTGTATGAAGATGTTTATACAGGTGTGTGAGTTAGTTTTAAATGTTCTGGAAAAAATGTAGCTAACTTATTTGAGTAGAAATGTTACATTTGTGACCTGTAGAATGTAATCTGTGTACTTGCACAGTAGGATTTGCAAAGGTGTAACAGTAGTTTTGTATCTGTGAGTGACAAATAAATAGACACAAGTAATTATTTTTTCATACACAGGCATACAAATGAGTTTTGCTACATTTGTTTCAGAGCAATTGGGGAAAATCTGTAACTGTAAGGTTTTTTTCATGTGTGACAAAGAATACAATTTGTGTACTTGTACTTAAGAATTTGAACCCTTAACCCTGAAAAAAAAAATTACAAGTACACAACTTAAAATTACAAGTACACAACTTAAGTTAGAAGACACAAATACTTTTGCAACAATAATACCTTCGTAGTACCAAAGCGACTGAGAAAAACGAACGGTTCTTTAACATTTTTCTGAACGTGTGTGTATAAGGAAATATGCAAAGCAGCCACTTAACCACAACATAAGCACAATAATCACGACAACGACAGAAGATTACACTAACCAGTTTAGAAATGAACTCTGTGTGACTTCTGCTCATCAAACTCTTCAATGAGGGAAGTGAAATCCAATTTCCTCACTGTGTTGTTCTCGATAGATAGATGATAAACTTTATTGATCCCTCGGGAAAAAATTTCCTCTGGTAACAATGAGCCAGATTTGATTTGTTAGCTTTCAACTCCGTCATGTTTCCATAAAGCTAACGAGTTGTATTGGTAAATAGATCATTTTATTTAAGTAGAACTGCAGGCCAGAGTTTCCTACATGAGTTCAGTAAAAGTTTTTTTTAAAGTGCCCATGATTCGATATTTAAATCACTTTATATTAAACAGGTGTAATCTTTGATGCCTCTAGATTAGCGTTGCACCATTATAACTCAAAGTACGCTGTAATTATTTTTTAACGAGCAACTCAGAGATCAGAAGAAAGCGCCGCCTTCTGGTTCTGCTGGGTTTCTCCTTATTTGGCAGCCTGGTACTTCTGCTGCAGTAGGGGGCAGTGACCAGTAGGGGGCAGTGCCGTCGCGTGAAAGAGAAACGTAACTGAAACTAAACACTACACGGTCTATGGGCAATGGTGGCGGCACTGCCTCGCTCCAGTTGTCGTGAACGTGCATGTGGGCGGAGAATTGACCATATAAGCAAGTCCGGATCACTATGACCTCATAGCGGGCTGGAGTGAAAAAAACGGTTTGAAACCTGGGTCTGAAATCTGGAAGAGCTTCTCACTGGCTGGACTAGGAGACAGATGGACGCCGTTTTTTGCTCTTTCTGGCAGGTTTAAGGTGAGAACTCAACGTTGCTACATGATACGTAGATAAGTCAGAAAACCATCCATGGGCCTGTTAAATAAATGTTGCTTCCTGATTCATAAAGTCTGGTTTGAGTGTTGACATCATAGTGCTTGGAAACATGTAGTCCATGGATGAGTATAGTCACTGCTTTGCTGTCATTGGAATGTAGTGGTTATCTGTACTACTCATTTTGAGAAATAAACATTTGATTATTTTTTATTTAAAAAGTTTATTTTCTTGTATTTCAAAAACACAATATGACATTCTTACAAAAAAGTACAGGTGATTTCTGATCATTGTCTCAATATGTTTCATAAAAGCTCAACAGGACAGGTCTGTACAGAAAATGACTGAACTAACTAATAACTGAAGCCAAATGTCCATTAGAATGACCAAGAGTTTAAATGACCAACATGTTAAGTTTTAGGTCACTGCTAGAACTGAAAAAACTAATGTGGAAAAAAAAGGTTAACCAATAGAGAGTTACAGGATGAAGTCACATCTGGAATGAGTTTGAACTTTGCTTTCCCACATTCAGGGTCTCAGGTAAGTGATGAGAAATGGGCTGCAGCAAATGTATTTTACCTTAATGCAATGATGGCCTCCACCAACATAGAAAATGTAAGGGGGGGGGGCACACTTCCCCACAGAAAAAAAGTACCGCATTTGCTCGAATATAGGACGACCCTGCACACTCAGAAATGAAAGCACAGAATTGTACCTTTTTTGTCACTGGGGTGGTACCCTCCCCAACCATCACACCTCAGTGTTGCAGGTTATAATGCTGTTCCATGTTCACTGCATCATCCAGAAGATTGTATTCACCAATTTAGAAATTAACTCTGCATGCCATCCACTCAGCAGACTCACTGATGAGAGAAGTTAAATCCAATTTCATCACTGTGATGTTCTCAGTTGAGTATGGCCAATTCACTCAAACGGTCCTGTCCTTTAGAACCCCTTAGATAAGCCTTCAGCTCCATTAAGACCCCAGTCATGAGGCAGAACTATCTCAGCAGTATCCTGTTAATCTGTCTCTGAAATAGTTAAGTTTTTACTACTGTAGGTAAAACAGATATTTAACAACTTGTTAAATGCACATGAATGCAGGAAATGTCCAGCATAGTAAACTAGACCATCAGTTTTCCTCTGCAGACTTTCGTCTGGCCACGCTCCATTGGAATCTGATTGATTGGTCCGGTCAGTTCGGTACTGGGCCAATCACAGAGCTCTAATGGTCTGGTGGGCGGGATTAGCCAAGATGGTAGAGCAGCAACTTTGGCCCTGTCCCAATACTCACACTTCCACTCTTGCACCCCTCAGTTGCGCAATCCCGTGGAGGTGCGCAAGTGCTTAGGGTGTCCTGATTCTCCTGGGTGGAGACTCCGAACCCTATCCCCACCCCCTTTTCCACCCTAGCTACTTTGCCAAAGTCTGCATTGGTGCAGAATGATGACTTGTTGCTGTTTCAAAATTATTTTGAGCAGCAAAACAGCAGAAACAGCGACTGGCTGCTCCATTTTGAACAGTAGCACAAAACAAATGGTTTAACAGGATAACAAATACATACAAAGTTTTTAAAGTGGCCTATTCCCCCCAAAGTTAAAGAAATGTAATTTAAAACCATTAAAAGGATTCTACCCAGCAGCAGCAATGTTTAGAAAGAGATTCAGGTTTGAGGTGGAGCCTTTCTGTGGATTCTGCTGTAAAGACGATGAAAGAACTGATCATCTTTTGTTTTTCTTGTCAAACTGTCAGGACTTGGTGGATTGGATGAGAATAAAAATAGAAGAAATGACCCTGATGACAGCAGTACAGATTTTTACATCAGTTTGTCAAAATATCTTTTTATACTGTAATATTGTAATATGGGTAAATACATCATATTCATAAATGTAAATGGAAAAATAAGAAACCCTCCATAAATGATTTAAACACTCAGTGCGTTTACATGCACATCTAAGTCGAGCTAGATCGGTCTAGGTCGATCTCATGTTAATAAACTGGGAGCCTTTATCCTAGTTTACACGTCTGTTAGAAAACCCAACTCTTAAATGAAGTTCGCTCCACTCCGCTACGATAGGGGGCGACATGCGCCCTTTCCTGTCGGCCTTCTGCCGGTTGTTTTCTTAGCGTTTAAAAACTCTTGTTCTAAACGCTTCTATTGGTCACAAATGTGATCGGGCGTCTTCGTGTACGAAGTGCTGGCAAGCTGTCCGTTTGTTTTTGCTGCTATCGTCTTTTACCGCTACTGATTTGTTCGTATTCCCACTTCCGCGGTGTCGTCACTCTCGGAGGAGGAGCGCCCAGACAGCATTAGCTCGACTAAGCTGTTTACATGGAGGAGGAAGTCGAGCTACGACCGCGTTATCTGGGAGCTTTAGCTCCATTAGATCCAGTTCGACTTCAGCCGAACTAACGTGTTTACATGCAGTTGGAAAAACCGACTTAAGTCGATTTAAGGCAATAATTCGGTTTTCTAGACTGCATGTAAACGCACTGAGTGAATTACAGTCATTCATCACATCTCTGGTGTTTATGAAAGATTCATGTAAGGATAAAGTCTAAAGAAATATTTGTCTTTGAGTAATGTGTGTTACATTTGATTAATAAAGCCTTAAATATTCACAAGTTGATGCTCGAACAGTTTATACCAACTGACAGACCTTGTAATGTTTGTTTTATGTTTTATTTTGTTGTATTGAACAGTTGTTACATCCCATTGAGAGTTTGGACTTTTTTGGTGTAAATAAAGATTTGGAAAAAACTAATTTGAAGTCGCAGAGACACGTCACCTGATCGCTGTCCCAATGCTGCAGTTAATTGCGCACTTCGTGGGGGATCGTAGAGTGGAAGTGCAAAAAAGGATGTATTGGCTTCTTTTCCGACGGGACACAGTAAAAGGGTTTTTTTTTTACCAGCTGGTTCCGGTTGTTGCTAAACGGCTCTGATTGGTCCTAGCGCTATCCAATAGCATGTGAGGACAGTTTGACAGACAACCATCCATCCTGCCCCTATGAATGAGTCGTTTCTATGGATTGTGGCCAGACTATATATTCAGATATACAGTCTGGCTTTTCAGGCTAGGAAAAGGCTTCTAATCTACGCCATGCATTATTTTCTGTGGGGAAGTGTCCCCCTACATTTTTAGGCTTCTGAATGCCACTGTTCAGTAGTCATTAAATGGCCTCTGACCTGTGTGGATTCTCAGGTGAGAGTTTAGAGTCGACTTGTACCTGAAACTTTGTCCACAATCATCACAACAAAATGGCCTCTGACCTGTGTGGATCATCAGATGTTTGTTTAAATTTGACTTGTACCTAAAACTTTGTCCACAATCATCACAACAATATGGCCTCTGACCTGTGTGGATTCTCATGTGTTTGGTTAAAGTCGACTTTTCCCTAAAACTCTGTCCACAATCAAAACAACAAAATGGCTTCTGACCTGTGTGGATCAACATATGTTTGTTTAAATTTGACTTATGGCTAAAACTTTGTCCACAAACACAACAAAATAGCCTCTGACCTGTGTGAATCATCATGTGTGAATTTAAATTTGACTTTTGGCTAAAACTTTGTCCACAATCGTTACAACAATATGGCTTCTGACCTGTGTGGATTCTTATGTGTGTGTTTAAATTTGACTTTTGGCAAAAACTTTGTCCACAATCATCACAACAAAATGGCTTCTGACCTGTGTGGATCATCATGTGTTTGTTTAGATATGACTTGTCTCTAAAACTTTGTCCACAATCACCACAACTAAATGGTTTCTGACCTGTGTGGATTCTTATGTGTCTGTTTAAATTTGACTTTATGCTAAAACTTTGTCCACAATAACCACAACAAAATGGCTTCTCACCTGTGTGGATTCTTGTGTGAATTTCTAGAAATTTTTTTTGGGTAAATCTCTTCCCACAGAGCTCGCAACCATATGGTTTCTGCCCTGTCTGGACTTTCCTGCTCGTCTTGACAGTGCCTACACCTGACTCAGGAGACCTGATCTCCTTCCTGTTTTTGTTACTGTCTTCAGTTTCTGACCCAGTGTCTGACAGCTGAGAGTCAGGATTGTTTACATGCTCTTCCTCTTCATCATCCTCACTGTCTTCAGTTTGTGAAGAGCTGGAATCTTCTTCCTGAGTATTTGGGGTTCCTGGGTTCCTGATGGTTTCTGCTCCTCCACAGTCCTCTCCACCAGTTGCTGCTGTCATCTGGTCAGTGGGGCTGCTGGCTGGAACTACTTGGTGCTGAGGAAGCTGTGACAACACAGGTTTCTCTTCATCATCCTCACTTTTCAAAATAACCACAAGAAAGGGAAGCCTGGTGTCATCGGTCTCCTCCTTAATATTGAGCTTCTCTTCATCCAGACCGATCCGGAGTTCCTCCTCTTCCTCCTTTATGTTGAGGGGCTCTGGGTCCTGCTGGTCCACACCAGGCCTCCATTCTCCAGGAGCTTCTTCTTTCATTAAAACCAACTGTTGATCATCTGCAGGCAGACCTGAAACACACACATTCAGACGACTGTGAGTGAATTCACACAGACATCAGTGTTCAAGAACTGAAAGGAATGAACAGGTTACATTAGTTTTAGTCAAACTGTTTTTTGTCATGCTGGAAGATCCAGCCACGATTCATCCTCAGAGCTTTCACTGATGGAAGGAAGTTTTTACCCAAAGTCTCACAATACTTGGCCCCATTCATCCTTTCCTCGATAGGGATCAGTCTCCCTGTCCCCTCTGCCGAAGAGCAGCCTCACAAAGCAGAACATTTCCACCCCCGTGCTTCGCAGTGGGTACGGTGTTCTTGGGATGCAACTCAGCATTAATCTTTCTCCAAACACGGGGAGTGGTGTTCATACCAAAGAGCTCCATTTTAGTCTCATCTGCCTGAACTAGGGATGGGTACTGTATTCCGTACTTTTATTTTTTCCCCCGTGTCCTGTCCGGCTGTAGAGCAAACAGAACTGATGTCTGAGTGCCAGGAACAAGCCAAGGTCGGAGTCTCCCTCTCCGTTTGAAAGTGGAAAAAATTTAATCCATAATGTTGAGAAACCAGCAAATTAGATCCATAAAAAGGTATTAATCCAGAAGGAATGAGGAGGTTGCTCATAATTAGACAAAACAAGGCGCTCCAGGAGTACGGGGTGGATGGTCTTTTGTTAAGGGCCATTCAGTCCCTGTACCAGAGGAGTGTGAGTCTGGTCCGCATAGCCGGCAGTAAGTCGGACCTGTTCCCAGTGAGGGTTGGACTCCGCCAGGGCTGCCCTTTGTCACCGGTCCTGTTCATAACCTTTATGGACAGGATTTCTAGGCGCAGCCGTGGTGTGGAGGGGGTTGGGTTTGGTGACAGGAGAATCGCGTCTCTGCTTTTTGCGGATGATGTGGTCCTCCTAGCTTCATCGAGCTCTGACCTTCAGCTCTTGCTGGGAAGGTTCGCAGCCGAGTGTGAAGCGGCTGGGATGAGGATCAGCACCTCCAAATCTGAGGCCATGGTTCTCGACCGGAAAAAGGTGGATTGCCAACTCCGGGTCGGGAGAGAGGTCCTGCCTCAAGTGGAGGAGTTCAAGTATCTCGGGGTCTTGTTCACGAGTGAGGGAAGGAGGGAGCGGGAGATCGACAGGCGGATTGGGGCAGCGTCTGCAGTGATGCGGACGCTGAACCGGTCTGTTGTGGTAAAGAGAGAGCTGAGCCAGAAAGCAAGGCTCTCGATTTACCGGTCGGTCTACGTCCCAATCCTCACCTATGGTCATGAGCTTTGGGTAGTGACCGAAAGAACGAGATCGCGGATACAAGCGGCTGAAATGAGTTTCCTCCTCAGGGTGGCCGGGCTCAGCCTTAGGGATAGGGTAAGAAGCTCGGACATCCGGGAGAGACTCGGAGTAGAGTCGCTGCTCCTCCATATCGAAAGGAGCCAGTTGAGGTGGTTCGGGCATCTGGTAAGGATGCCTCCTGGACGCCTCCCTCGGGAGGTGTTCTGGGCATGTCCTGCCGGCAGGAGGCCCCCAGGTCGACCCAGGACAAGCTGGAGGAAATACATCTTCAGTTTGGCCTGGGAACGCCTGGGCGTCCCAGCTGAGGAGCTGGTGGACTTGGCCAGGGAGAAGGTGGCCTGGGCTGCCCGACTTAGAATGCTGCCCCCGCGACCCGGACCCGGATAAGCGGAGGAAGGCGAGGCGAGGCGAAGGCAGCAGGAGTAACACACACACGAGGGAGAGAAGGAAAAGTTGCGGCCGTCCTCCACAGAAGTTGGAAGAAGAAGAAGATGTACACAGTAATGACTAATTCAAGGTGCCTTCAGTGTCAACCACAGCCCCAGTGAATGTGTCTGAAAACTAGGGTTGTCACTGTATGAAAATTGACCTTCATGGTTATTGTGACCAAAATTAGCAGCACCGCTAGTGGTCAGGCTGTACGTGATACAGCAGTGTAATAGACCCGGACCGGTTCTGATCTGCCCAAAACTGTGCGTTGACCAGCCTATAATAAGGGTGATGTAATGTGTATGTGTGATTTTGTGTGGATTATGGAGCCGTGGTGTCAGATTGATGATATTATGAGGAGTATTATTTTAGGTTGAACTGAGGAGGAAATCACTGAAGGCCCAGAGTTCAAAGTCACGGCCCGACACTGCTTAAAAACCATCCAATGTTCAGCCGAACCACAGAACTTTGTTTCATTTTAGTTACATACCGGCAGTGGCGGACTGGTAATCAGGAGCACTGGGAGGTCTTCCACTGGCCTGCCTGTTAATCTGACCCACTGAGTTATTGCCGAAGTTCAGGACGAGCTCTCTTTCTCCCTTTGTGGAGGACAGTTGCATTCCCCGCTGCTCTCTCTCTCTCTCTCTGTTCCCTGCTACTTTGTGGTGTGAAATTCGGAGCATTTTCCTCATCCCATTTTGGATTACTCAACATTTTTTTTACCTTTGAATTGATAAGCTAGACCAGGGGTCGGCAACCCTGGGCATGCATGCCACGAAGGGTTAACTGATGGCACGGCACGAAGTGTAATAATCTCATAAGGAATTTAAAAAACACAGAGTGCCAGGCCGCCAGCGTGCTTCCCAAATAATCTCACACACATCAGTTGCGCCACTTTTTAATGAAAGATTGTATCATTGCGTGGCGTGACTTTCTGCAGCAGCAGACTCTACGGTATTTCTGGAGCTGCGGGAGGGGCCACGTCTAAGGCAGGCATCTCCAAATGGCGACTCTGGCGCGCATCCAGACCCAGATCCGGTTCTGTCCAGAGCACAGAAAAATCCAGGACCCGCGGTCTCTGGTTAGGAGAAGGGCGCGCGTGGAGAGGCTCAAACGCACCTATGGCAAGCCCGCGTTTTTATCCCGTCAGGAAAATACGTTATTATCAGACGTTTAGTGGCCCAGCCGGCTTGCAATACCTGAGGAGCTACAGCGGGCCTCGATAAGCTCGCACACCAGGCACGCACCCTCCCCTAAACTGGACCTGGTTCGGAGATTGGAGTGGTGCGGCCGGGCGCAGAACCAGTTGCGCAACACGCTCCTTGAGTTCATCATCCTTGAGTTCCATGCACGGACTGACCATCTATGAGCGTTTCCTGGTTTTCTGACCACCTGTCACCGGTGAGTAACAGCTGGGCTCACATCTGTCATCATCATCATAATAAACTGATTGTTCGCCACGGGAGCTCGCATCACTCAGCTGTGTTTCTCAGTGTAACTGACAACAGCTGTGGCTTAAAATTAGGTCAATAAATAATATTAAGACTAAAAACACACATTTATCTGTCAATGACTTCATCAGAAGTTAGTCTGCCTTTAACTTTAGTTGTTTTCAGAGACTCACGTTAATGTTTAAATACCCCAAAAGTAGTTTTATTTAACAGAAACCTGATGCAGAGCCCTGCATGCTGGTGGATAATAAAATTAACTAACGTAAAAACTATGAAGACAGGGTGAGCCTTCGAAAACAGTTAAAGGGAGACAAACCTCTGCTGAAGTTCTGACAGATCAGTGTGCTTTAGTGTTTAAATGGTTTAATTAGACACGTTTCATATTGGTCATTTTATTTAACATCAAAGGTTGATTTACATCCTGAAACCTGGAGTTACACTTGATCAGAAACAGCTGAACTGAACTAATGTTTTAATTTAACACTGTTCTTCTAGTTTTGTGACTAAACTTTAGTAACTTGTTCACAGGTCTTTAAATGCTTTGGCTAATATTAGTTTATTTACCTATTAGTGTCATTCTGCTCATATTGAGAAACCAAGCTGTTAAAATGAGCTCAGAGCTCATCTGGTCTGTGGTTCTTGAGTTTTGTGACTCAGGTCTGCTGGGTTTTCAGGTCATTTTTAACAGGTTTTAATATTTCTTGTTAGGTAAGAGCTGATTTAAATAGTAGATCAGGGAGAGTCAAGTTCAGCTGTCTTTATAAAGCCAGCCTCTGTCTGAACTCTACAAGTGTCAGGAGTCTTCAGCCTCATGCTCAAACTAAAGACAATAACATCTTAAACAAAGAAGAAAAAAAAGAAAAGTTAAACCTACAGACTGTTAGTTTAAAGCAGAGTTGATGTTTTTGGCTTATGTCAGACATCCTAGCAGCATTTGATAAATGGTAAACATTAGGGATGAGCCGGATATCCGTTTCAGACGAGTATCGGTACGGATAATGCATATTTTCCGAATACGAGCATCATCCGAGTGAAACACGTTATTATCTGTGCTCGGGCTGAAGGAAGATCCTGATTGGGTAACTGTCTGACTGTCCTCTGTTCGCGCTCTCTGCCCGGCAATCACACAGAGCGCCTAAGGAGACGCGCACCTGGACCAGGGCCAGGTGTAGTGTGCGCCGCGCGTATCTGAGCAGACGCGCGGTGCCCATGAGAAGATACTGCAGCCCGCGACAAGCTCGGGACCTGCAGGGCCTCCTGAAATGGACCGAACTAGTGTGTGGTTCGGAGTTGGTTCGGCTTGGAGGAGGAGGCGGCGGGGGGACAGGCGAGTCGCTGCGGCTCTGCCTCAACCAGACTGGCTCTGGTGAACCCGAGCGTTTCCTGGTGGACTAGCGTTGGTCCAGACTTTTTAAAACTCATACTTTGAACTGATCGGTCCATAAAACCAGATCAGTGGGCCCACAGACACTGGGTCGGGTTACCATCTTTCATCCTGCGTGATGAGCATTTGGAAAAAAAAGGTCGGTGCAAAAACCCGTCAGCTTAACTCGATTTTTGACGGTCTGAGAGGCTCGTTGTTTTTTTTTCTCCAGTCACTCCTCCTGTCTTTGGCTGAGGGACGAAGGTCCCGTTATCTGATCACGCGTCTGGTGAACTCTGCGGGGCTCGCGCCTCTCATTATAACAAACTGAACGGGAGCGCGCGTCACAGCTGTGTTTCCCAGCTTAAAGGGGTGGTTTTGTCAGAATCCATGTTTTTCAGGTCTTCATAGTTTCTAATAGGTCCCCCTGAGCCTGTCATGTAGGACAAACATGAAAACTCTCTGTTCCCTGGTTATTAAAAAAAAAAAACCCAGAATTTCTAGAAAATGAAACTTAAAATGCCATCTGCATTTGTGCACGGTTTGACGTCACAACGTGTATTGGCTGAGATGGTAACGCCTTTCGGTCCGCCCAGCTGCTAGCTTTTGTTGAAAATTCAACATGGCGGAACGCACGCAGACGCAGTGTTGCCAACTTGGGGATATACTGTACCTGGCTGTCTGCCTGCCGCAGGTTCCTCTCTCTCTCCGTTTTTGTCCTCCCTCTGTGTGTGTGTGTGTGTATGTGTGTTTAAGCCGCGGTCAGCACCACGCTGTGCAACCCCCCCCCCCCCCCCCCCCCCCCC